>PVKC010000142.1:0-86171 GCA_004027635.1 Crocidura indochinensis | reverse complement strand
ATGAGGGTGCTGGTAAGCCAAGCTATTAAAACCTCTGTTTTCTGGTTTCAGGGCAAGCATATATATCTTTTCGCAAGATTTAACTCAGAGTTGTCTCTTCTGTATCATTTGGCCCCATGATTCCCCTTTGTGGCTAGTTTATGAGGCCAAACCTATGTATTTTAATCATTCAATTGCCATTTTATTAGTATTTATAATGCCTAAGGTTTGTGTGTGTGTGTGTGTGTGTGTGTGTGTGTGTGTGTGTGTGTGCGTGCACCGCGCGCACGCACACTTTGGCTTTGGGGCCACACCTGGTGACACTCAGGGGTTACTCCTGGCTATGTGCTCAGAAATTGCTCCTGGCTTGGGGGACCATATAGGTTGTTGGGGGATCAAACTGCTGTCTGTCCTAGGTTAGCCACATGCAAGGTAAACACCCTGCTGCTTGCGCCACTGCTCTGGCCCTTGTCTAAGTTTTCTTGATAAATTTATTTTATATTAGCTGATAACTTAAAATAGCAGCTATTTCAACTTTGACTTTTGTTAACTTCTAACCAGAGATTCTATTTTTTTAAATAAAAGCATTGATTTGTTAATTTTACAAATAGAAATTTACTTAAACTACAAAGTTCAAGCATATATTTTAAAGTAACTTGTATTATACACCCTATATACGCCATATATGTTACACATATATGTAACATATATAACATATGTGTATATCATTAAAATCATTACCACAATAGAATAATACACATATCCATTCCACCAGCACAATCTGTGTTCTTTGTATGACTTTTTCTTTTTATACCAAACTACTACTGAACTCCTTCCTATTATGATCAATAACTTTGCATTTTCTAGACTTCACGTTTACATTTATATCAATGTAACAGTGCAGTATGTACTCTTGGAGAAGGATATTTTCTTTCAATGAGTATAATTGTTTTGAGATTTATTTTGTTGTAGTTTGAGAAATCTATTTCTTTGTATTTTGAAAACTCTTTCCATTGTATGACTATAACACAATTTATGTCTACCTGTTATGGATATTTAAGTTGTTACAAATTTTGATTATGAACATTTTATTTACATCTTTATATGAAACTTTTTATTTCTCTTAGATAAGTATTAGGCACAAAATGCTGAGTTATTTGGAAGGTGCATATTTAGGTTTTTTTTTGTTGTTGTTTTGTTTTGTTTTGGGGCCACACCCGGTGACGCTCAGGGGTTACTCCTGGCTATTTGCTCAGAAGTCGCTCATGGCAGGCACGGGGGACCATATGGGGAACCGGGGAATCGAACCGTGAGCTGTCTTCCATAATGGTTGCACACCAAAATAATGTGGGCCTCACAGAACATGATGAAACATTTCCTAATATCAAGTGTAGTTTAGTTAACACAAGTTCTAGCCTAACAGGCCTTTCTAAAGGCCCAGTTCTCTGCAGCCTTGATCCCAGCCACTGAACTATCAGGCTTATTACCTGAATATTTCCAAAAAATGGCTTTTGTACCCCCTGAGTCCCTCTTGGGAGTACCCACACTCAAATAAAAAAATGAAGGTCCATTTCTGCTGCATCCTAAATGGAACTTCTTTATTCATCAGTTTGATCATCTCTAAAAGGAATAAAACAACTTAGTGCAAGAGATGCAGGAATTAAAGAAGCTTCTTGTGTAAAATAATTGGCACATCTTACTGTTTCCATAAATGCTAGCTATATTACCAACTATATTTCAGTGAAACGACTTCTTGGTTCAGACGCTCCATTGATGGAAACTTTACCCAGATGGATTTTCTTGGACAGACCCTCTAGCCTGGCACAGCCATGACTGAGCATAGAATTCTTCTCACTCAGAGTGTAGCATTGGCCACCTGCGTTCCTATTTGGCTTCACTCAACTGCACCTGACGTCAGCTTTCCAGGTGCATTCCTACTGGCAAATATTAATGTCTGACCTAGCTGGTAATTTGGAAAGTCCAGCGTAGAATCCAGCCTACTTTGACCCCTTAAGATTGGAACTACTGGCCCTTATTTCAGACTTAATCTTCAAGACTGAAGTAAAAGTCCCTTGCCACAAATGCATTTGACTCCCACTCTGAAGTGTTTACCAATGATTGTCTACAGTGGCCCAAATGCTATTCTGAGAAAATTTAACATAAGCATTTGTTTTAGCATTATGGTACCTCATGAATAGGAGTAATTTTGTCTCCAATTAAGAGCTAGTAAACTGAGTTTCAGAGAGGTTGAGAAACTGGTTACACTCACTCAGGATTTGGTGCTCTAAGTATTCCTTCCTTGACACCATAGCTGGTTTTATACTGTCCAGGTTTAAATAGCATAACAATTTCCAGGCACTGTAGAGATTTTCCTGGAAAACTTAATGTGAAACATAAAAATTTGTTCAGGATTCTTTCATAAAGTGAGACATTTACCATACTAGATGAATGTTGGTGTCAGTGTACTATTGTTCTCTTAGGGGAGAAGGACTTGTAAGCAGTGCTCAGAGGACCTGGATGTCACTCCCTCCCTGTACTCTCTGGATTAGAGGCTTCAATGTTGGGCCTAGTGATGTGGTACTGGATAGACCTATGGTGCTGATTGAATTTCCTAATTGGAGAAACCTTTAAAGTAATTGTCTTGTGCAGAGAACATTGGTCTTGTTTGTGTTTAAATTTTGGAACTGTATAACTTTTGATGCTCAGATAGCTTGGGGCTTCAAAGATATTTGATGTTAAATATGAGTTGTTTACCCAAGAGGGAGTTTTGATTTGTAAGGAAATATAAAATGTCTTAGATATGTTTAAGGCTTCCAGAAAGTTATAGATAATTGCAAAAAATATATAGTAATGAAGAATATTACATGTAAAATTAAGGCTTCATTTCTTCAGTTTTTCTTTTAGAGATGACCATGAATTTGGTATTTATCATTTCCATATATTTTTTACTAAATATGCATATATCCTTAAATCTTGTTTTGCATGTATTTAAACTTCATGGTAATAACAGCATAATGTTCATATTACTACATTTCACCACATGATCATCACAGATTTTATGTCAATTTTATGCCTATATTTTTGCAAAAAAAAATAGGATGCATCAATTATGTGATACTTTTTCAATAGTCTGTCAGTATTATTGAAAGACAAATTGTAATAATTATGCAATAGTGACTACTGTCTGCTAAAATATGGCAAAATAAAAAATAAAAATAATAAAAATCATGACAAACTACTTTTGACTGATTCTGTGCTATCTTTTAAGCACCATCCACATCATATCCTCTTCAACAAATGGTGCTTAGAAAACTGGTTGTTTGGAAAACATTGAAAATGGATCCATACCTCACACAATATACAAAAGTTAACTGAAAGTAGATTACAGACAAAAATTAGGCTAGAATATGGAAAAATATATATAATGAGGAAAACATAGGAAGAACAGAGAATAGAATGGGAAGAAAGAAGTTCAAGTAAGTGGTATTCTCAGACTTTGAAAATCAAAGCAGGGGCCTTCATCACTCATTATGTTTGCTCTTGATATTCAGGCAGGTGTTCAGTGCATAGAGTGTATGCAATGCCTTAAACACCGTGCTTTCTCTAATTTAGACAGACAATTGTATATGGTCACTGGTTATATGAAGTTGAACAAATATTGTCATAACAGCATTTGTGAATCACTGCAAAGGGATCCTGTAAAACTCTCTGCTCTGATAAGGTTAGGCTGCACATAACAGGAAATAAAAAACTTAGTAGCTTAAACAAGAAAGAGGTTATACCAGATAATCTGAGCATTATGTAGAAGATAAATTAAGTTTTATCTCTATGTAAGTGTTCAGGATGATTATAGTAGCTTAGAATATGGTATATGGTTCTATCCTTGCTCTGACTGTCAGAGATAGGGTTTCTTCCTTATACTTTTCTTCACACCTCTGCCTGAGAGTTTGAAGTGGCTTGCCACTAGGAAGAATGATTATAGGTTTTCTGACCAAACACGTGTGCTGCAAGAGTCACTATTTTCCCCTTGCTGAGTTCTGTTTTCCAGCAGGTATAGTTTCATTGAATTAAAGTATGATTTCACCAAAGTTGTAGTTCAGAAATATTTGGATTTTTAATTTTAGAAGTGGATTTTTTTTATTAGTAAAGGACCAATAATGCAATAATAGGTGTAGTTTTTCTGAAAATGCACCAGATTCCTGTTGCCATCTACTCCTGTTCCAACCAAACCCTATATTTTTTATGGTTACCTAATTTTTGCTTCTCCCATCTATTCCCCTGACACCCATTGGACCTTCCACAGCAAACATAACAATTTTGTTATTCTACCATGAATTGGCAGTCTGACTATTAACCAGAATCGAGGAATGTTCTTTGAACATGGTGTGTTGGATATGCTTTTACATAGAATGAAATGTCCTGAATTCATATCTTTTCTGATCATCTGTCACTCAAAACCTTCTTGTAAAATGGCAAAATTCTTTGATACTGGTATATCAAGAAGGTTGTATATGGAAAAAATTTTTACTACATGTCAAAGTGACATGTAGGCACAATAGTGATTCCATCAAAATGCCATGGACTTTTTAAAAGTAGCATGGCTGTGTGCTGTAGATATATAGATGTAGACAGGGGACATATAGGGGAGGTGAAAGGAAAGTATTTAGGTGTCATGCCTATCCCTGAATGTCTTTGGTAAGAATAGTCCTAGTATTGCTGACTATTTATGTACTCTGCCTCATACTCAGTATTTTGTATATATGACCTTTTGATCCTCTGATCACATGCAACACGTTATTTACCTTTATTTACAGACAAAGGTCCCAAAACAAAGAACTAAGGCACTCCTTATTTGCCCCAGTACTGTTTGAAAATGAGCAAACCCTCAGTTCTGAGGATCTCATTGATTCCTTGTTCAGCACTTTTCATCTCAAGCCAAGCCACTAAACAAATCAACTCATTCTATCCTTAGGTCATCACCAAGTGGTCTTCTCACATCATCCTTTAGGCAGCACCAGGAGTCCTTGGCAGCTGAGAGAGAGCGACGGCGGCAGGAGAGAGAAGATAGGCTACAGAGAATAGAACGGGAAGAAAGAAACAAATTCAAGTAAGTGGAATTCTAAGACTTTGAAGATCATATCAGGGCTCTTCATTACTTGGTGGTCCTAATATTGGTCCTAATATTCAGGAAGTAGAAAGTGCTGTTTCCTTCAGATTCCAATTCTCTTTTCCAGGAAGAGCAAAATATACCTGAAATAGGCGACATCTGGTTTGTTATGGACTTTTGCTCTCTAACCATCTGGCAGGAAGCACAGCCAGCTAAATACAATTAAGGACTCATGGATTCTTAGGTCTTCCATTATCTAAAATGGACTTAGCCAGGCCTTCCTGAAGACACTGAACTTAATTGTCTTAACTTAATTTGCCACTTCCCCCTACAGCTATTCATGTTTTATTCATATTTTATTGGCTGCCTGTAAAATAAGAAAACCTCCCACTTTCTGGTTTGCTTCTTCTCCCTGTAACAGTCTACTATACATGTATTTAAAAATAATCTCTCCTCCTTTGGGAGAAAAAAAGTCTATGCTCATGTTCATTGTCTCCCTGAGCTCTGGTCTCTGGTCTCTGTCCAGATCTAAAAATGTGCTGCTGGGCCTGGTCCTCTCCAGGTTCCCTGCCTTGGCCACCTACCCCTCCTGAGTTCAGGGCTACCCTGCTTGATTTCTCCTTCAGCTTGTCAACCTCTTTCCACTCTCCCTGGGCTCTGTGTACACTGTTGTGCCTTTCTCCCATTTAATTCCTTCTACTGTGGCTCTATCTCCTCTTCTTCTTTTTGTGGGGGGGCGGGTTTGGGTCACACCTGGTGATGCTCAGGGGTTACTCCTGGCTACGCGCTCAGAAATCGCTCCTGGCTTGGGGGACCATATGGGACGCTGGGGGTTGGGGGGGATTGAACCGCGTTCTGTCCTAGGCTAGCGCCGGCAAGGCAAATGCCTTACTGCTTTGCGCCAACTCTCTGGCCCCTCTATCTCCTCTTCTTGCCACTCACTTTGTCCTTTCCCTTCTCAGCTTTCTTTTACTAGTCTCCCTACTCCTCTCTACTATAATCTCTTTTACTTCCTTTCCTTTCTCAAACAATATTCCCCTTAATACCTACAAAGAATGTAAAACATTGTCAGTGAGAATTGATGAGTTTATTAACTTTTTGAGGATTAAGGAAAATTATATAGAAGCATTGAAATGATAAGACTCTAAGTAGCACTGAAATTGACTAAACTATCACTCAGTACTAATGAAAACAAAAACTGAGTTTGTAGGTGAAATGCCAATCCTTGCTTTAATAAGAAGGATTAATGAGCTTCATGAAGTAAATCAACATTTCCCTTTGTCATGATTATGTGGCAAGACCTGAGCTGTCTTACGCTATGAAATGATACATGAAGACACCGAATCGAAACGCACCATTTCTCAAGAGACAGTTCTGGAAGTTATCACTTTTGGAAAGATCAATTTTTAAGACCACTGAGACAGGTTAAATGTTTCCTGATTTTAGATTACTGAGGAGTTTGCATATTTTACTGCCAAATAACTGCAAAGAATATAACTTAAACACATGGAAAATTCAGTCTAGTCTATACACCTAAAGATTTTGGTTAAAAACTATTCCATTGTAGTACTAGTTATTTTTGTGTTTTTGTTGTTGTTGTTGTTGTTGTTTGGGATTCTGTGCTCAGTGCATACTCCTGGCTCTGCCCTCAAGAATCACAGCTGGAGTAGATCAGGGTACCGGGGATTGAACCAGAGTTCGCTGCATGCAAAGCAAATGCCGTACCTACTGAATTATCTCTACAGCCCCCCACAGTATCAGTTCTAAGGAAAATTGAGTCAGCATACCTCCCCTTCTCTACTGCATTGCTGAATGCATTCATAAACCATGGACATTCAAAGTTTCAGACCTCAAGGTCTGAAAATTCTGTGTGCAAAAGGAAGTGGGGTCCTTGGGGAAGAAGACTAGTCTTCTGTTTCCAACATTTGATATCTTCGCCACTTAAATGTCATCTAGCCTGTGTGCAAAGGCAGGCAGAGGCATGCTTTAAGAGTCCTCTGAACAATCGAAGACTTTTTGGTTTGAATTAGGGCTTAGTGAAAAAATAATTTAGGGTTAGGAGAAATGCCCTTCGTTTTTATATTTTTGTCTTCTTGCTTAACCAATTGTATTGTTGGAGGGAGGCCGTGTCTACACAAGTGTTTCTGGCTCAGTGGGTGAGGAATTCCTCCTCTGATCAAAATATCCATGAAAATAACCCTAGGCAGATCCTTTTTTTTTTAATGTGTTCTCCTGCTGCACTGCTCTAGATGCAGGTAGAATATCAGAGAAGGAAACATGATGCTCAAGTTTTCTGGCTGAAAATCAGAAAGGGAGAGGTAAGGGCACCCAGCAATGATAAGGGCACCCAGAAAGTCGCAATGATTAGAATCCAGACTTATGCCTGAACTCATTGCTGATCTGTGCACATAAAACTCCAAATCCACACAATTCCTGAGGCTTTGATAACAGGGCACGAGTGAAACAGTACTCAGGTTGGGCAGGACTGGGTAGTACACACAATGTCCTAATATTTGAATAGCACTACAAATATTTGAAAATCAGCTTATATTGGAGCCATTATCAGAAGACAGTCAGAATTTGCAGGTTGAATCTAATCTAGTTGATTATTTAAAACAATTGTGATTATTTATAGAATATAAATAAGATTCAGCATCTCAGTAAAATTATTTAAATTGTACAGAATTCCACCCACAACAGCTTATAATACAAATAATCATTACAATTTTAACTCAAGAGAAAAGAGGATAAATTTACACTTCTTGGGGCCATTATCAAATGAAGACTTTAAATTGTGATTCTAAAACATGTTCTTAGGAACTATGAAACAAGTGAAATAAATATGCAACAAAAATGACATAAAAATGAAACTATAGGGGCCAGAGCAGTGGCACAAGTGGTAAGGTGTCTACCTTCCCCCGCGCTAGCCTAGGAAGAACCTCGGTTCAATCCCCCGGTGTCCCATATAGTTGCCCAAGCCAGGAGTGATTTCTGAGCAACTCCTGAGTGTCACCAAGTGTGCCCTCCCCAAAAAAAACCCAGAAAAGAATATATACATATTAAGTAAACTACAGTAAAAGGTATGTGCTCAATTATAAAATGAATATGAGAGAAAAATCAAAAAAATTTGAACACAACAATAGAAAATATTCAACTGAAAAAATTGATAGTGCCTCTGTGATTCATGTTAGTGTAATGGGAATAATATTTATATATGCTGCTGTATATGTGTTGATCTCATTTTCAGTACTGGTTGAAACTGTCTCCAGAAACATTCTCCTAATTGTATATTGTTTCATCTTGTTCCCAAACCTTCTATTTGTCATTTAAGAGCACAGGGAGATCCTGGCAAAATAACTATTATCCAGAAAGGAATGCTAATAATCTTGATGGGTCTTATACTAGTATTAATTTTCTAAAATTAATATACTGTAGTTCTACTCTAAAATTTAAAATATGTAAATGATATCAAATTCAGAAGGGCAAATGGAGATACTTTAGCACTTCTAAGATTGCTTCTATTCTAGCCTTCCATCAGCATCCCATTGGTTTAAAATTAGACATTTGCCTTTTCCCCTGTCAAAACATCTTTATCTGTGTTTATTTTTGTGCAGTTGTTCTTAACTTTCTTTCATTATGGAAAATATTTATAGTTTGGAAAGTTATTAGGATAAATGTTTATAAATGATAACAAATTTGAGTCTTTATTGCTTGTTTTTCTCCTGAGCTTCCTATAGTTGTCCTGACTGACTTTATTAAGAGTGTACAAAGAGCAACAGACAGGCTGCATTACGAGTTCCAGCATGGAAAACACCAATGTCAGAATTCTTTAGGAAAATTAATGTTCTGCTACAAAGTGACGGACCACACAAACTAAAACTTTGATTGGGTTGGAATCTTACCAACGGAAACAGAGAAGCCAGATTAACATTGGACAAAGTTGGGTATCTCATGGGTGCTTACAAATGAAAATGCACAAAGTAAGAAAAAACACAAAACAAGAAAAAGCAGCGCTTTTTGCATAACATTTAAATGTGAGGGGTGCAGAGAAAGAATCCTGGGCTTTATAAAAAAGAATGTTCAAATAGAAGTGTAACACAAAATGGTCAAGGCAGTTGGACCTAAATGGAAGCCATGACACATGTTTGCCCTATTTTTCTTATTTTTTTTAAACTTTTTTTCCTCAGTCCCCCAATCTAGTTGTCTTCTCTCTGCAGAATAGTTAGTAATGATTTTGAAGGAAACTAGTAAGTAATCTTGTGTTTCAGACTGTGTTTTCAGACGTCCCTGTGACTTTATAGATAATCCATGATGTTTAGTATGCTTAAAATGTAGCATTTGTACTTTAACAATTCAGCTGTAGATCCTCCATTTCTGAAGCAATCATAGCCACTCGTGATAATGGTTAATGTAGTGATGATTTTTTGAGTATCTAATTGTGTTACTTCTCATTTTATTCCACATATTTCTGTTAGCCGAGAGTATTTAGACAAAAGAGAGGAACAAAGACAAGCACGAGAAGAAAGGTTTGTATACCTTGTCTTATGCATTGTGACTAAATGGCATGCTACTGCATTATTAACCAACCAGACAGGAGAGACTGTGCTCACTGAACACCTTCACTTAAAACACCTATGACCTTGGCATTTAGTAGAATACAGTGCCTTGATCTTTTTAATTTTCTGGAATAATATACACTTATTATTGAGTGCATCATGAGTGTGAACTGTCTTTGTGTGATCTTTCAAAACTATCAAATGAGCACATTAATTTAACATACTGAGCCTGCACCACCATTCTAACCCTACTGTGTGTTTATAGGTCACATATTCATTATTCCTTCAATACATTTTTGAGCCAGGCACTATCTGAGCTGCCAGACAAATCCAAGAGTGTCACTGAATATGTATGATCACATACCTTTACTCAGTTCTAGAATGGGGAACAACCATCCCTGGTTTCCAGTGCCTTTTACTTTGCTTAGCATATAGGAAGGATGAAGCGACTAGATGAGTTTTATTTGAAATATCTAAGTTGAAACATGTTTTTCCGTTTCAATGGAATGGTGATTTTTAAATTCCTTTAAAATATATAAAGTTTAATCCTGTATTCATATAGAGAGGAAGAAGGAAAAACTGTATTGGGAAGGAAAACAGCAAGATAAGGTTTGCCCTCTGCCACCAGATGGCGGCACTACATGGTGAGATGAAAAGGCTGATTTCACTGAGCCTGTTTGGAACCCAACAATCTTAAACCGTGCCAGTAAGAAGAGGATTTGTGCTAATTTTTTTTTTTTTTTAAGACACCATCAGCTAAATCGATTAGGACAGTCTGAGACAAAGAAGAGCCCAGACAGCCTGTGTCCAATTAAAAAATTAGATGCTTAGGTCAGCCTCATAAACAAAAGCATGGCATTGCTTTCATTTCAATGTTCTGTTAAATTATTGCCATCCTAATAACTACTTGTGGCCTGCAAATTTAGAGTGAAGGATGCTGGTAAAGAAACAAAGAAATGTCTATTCTCTAATGAGTGTCTGGTTTTGACATTAGAAAACATGAAATATACCTTGACTGAAAAATACTGTTGACTTCACAGGCTTAAGAAATCAAACTTTATCTCATTTTTTAAACTTTTCTCCAGATTTTGTACTTTTTGAAAAAGATTTTAATAACGTGACTGTCTGGTTATGTGTACACAGGCATGGATTGAAAGCTCTTGGGGAGATGTTTAGATGCAATGAGTGCCTCAGATTGGCCCTAACGTTTTTCCAAACATCAAAGAAAAAACTGGGGCCTGGGAGATAGCATGGAGGTAAGGCGTTTGCCTTTCATGCAAAAGGTCATCGGTTCGAATCCCGGTGCCCCATATGGTCCCCTGTGCCTGCCAGGAGCAATTTCTGAGCATGGAGCCAGGAGTAACCCCTGAGCACTACCAGGTGTGACCCAAAAACAAACAAAAAAAAAAAAGAAAGAAAAAACTACCTCTTTAGGATATTATCTACTGCTCTATCTGTCTAAAGCAGAATATCACTTATTCCTGGAAACTTGTGAGAGGAATTTGCCACTCTTTTCTCTTATTCTACCCTTGGCCCTGCTCCTGTTCCACTATCTACCCTCAGTTGCTATAGAGATCATCTCTCAATGACCCCAACATCAGATCTTTCCCATAGCCCAGTGGCTTGGAAAGCTTCCAGGAATTTTTCTTTGGTTTGGACCATTTACTTTTCTTTGTTACTTTGCATCTTGAATTTCCTAGCAGAGATGGAAGCAGGGAGATATACATTCACCCCTATTCTGAAAGCAGTTGGGGGTTTATAGTAAGCCTGAAAAAGATAAGATTTCCTGGTATAATGAAACTTGGAAATGGAAGGGGAAACTCAAGGAGCTCAGAAGTGAAAAGAGAAACAGACGCAAGAGATTCCCTTTAGCACCTTGACATAGACCCAAGCATGTTTGTTGGGTCCCGTGTCCCTTTCTAAACAAGACTTAGAAAATGGTCAAGAGTCCCAGTAGAGAGTGTTGAGGTCCACAATCTTCTAATAGATGAACCGATATTTTGAGGTAGAATTGTTATCCAGACATGATTGGTATTATTTTGCATCATGTCATTTCATGCAGACTTGCACAGTGCTTTATTGACGATGATACAGGGGGTCATTGAACTGCTATTTCTAATGTTTCTAAATAGTAAAAGAATCTTATGATATTATAGTGACACTCATGAATATGTTTTGGATGATTGTAAGCACTTATATCCAGTTTAGGAACACATTGGGGCTGAGGATAAGATGAGAGGATATTCATTTCACAAAGCAGGGGATGGGGAGATTGTAGGAGCACAGTGCATGGAAAAGGCTGGCACTAGGCTAAGACCTTGGAAATTCTGCATGAAAATGGATATGTAGAACAGTAAGAGAAGTTCAGGGCTCTGAACAGGTCTGAAGACAGGGTGAATTTAAGGGAGCAAGGTTTAATGAAATAGGAGGATTTCTGAATGGAAGGATGGCAAAGACAAGCATACGTAAATGGGCACAGGTTAATCTAAATCAGACAGGGTTTCTGTAGGACCCTTCGAGAAGCTAACATAGGATTCTGGGCTACAATACCAGCCTGCCACTGTACCCCTGAGGGACACTGAGCTCATTGCAGAGATTTGTGTGTCTACTTCTTATGCTGAACTGTGAATTTGAGGGTCGAAGGTCAGAGTTTCCTTGTTTATTATTCAATCTTGCCTGCCTACTGCAGTTCTTAACCCATGACAGCCACTTGATAAATGTTCAATAAACTATGAAAAGATGAATGAATAAACAAATGGCTCTGGTCCTAGATAGGATACATGGGAATGTTTAGAGGAAGGTGGCAAAGGCAAACCTCCTTTCTTGGCACTGTACTTTGTGGACAGAAAATAGAGTGCTTTGTGCACAGGAGGATTCCCCACAGTCTAGGGTGGGGGGAGAGGTATCACAAGGCAATGGGGACATACAAGAGGGTGAACTGGAGGGTGTCTCAGTGCCAGTTGGCACTCAGAGTCACTCTCTAAGGGGAAGAAGGTCCTTCCCAGAAGGGACTGCAGGGTGTAGACATGGGACAAAGCAGCTTGCTGAGTTGTGAGATGCCCAATGCCCAATGCAGTGCCCAATCTTTACAGACAACGCTGCTAAGCTTGGGTGAGTCTCTTGGCAGCACTGGGCAGGGCATAAACTACTGGGACTGAAACACAGGCCTCCAACTGGCAAAGCATGTGTACCAGCCTTGGAGCTGTTTCCTAGGCTCAACTGCTCTTTTTAGGAAGTTGTAGTGGCTCTTGACAGCCAGGCTCTTCTCTGTAACTGCTCTTAAAGCATTAGTTTTTTAGTTGTAGCAAAATATACAGAACTTTACCATTTTAACCCAAGTGAAGCATGCAACTGAGTCCTTTCATATTGTTTTATATTCCATTACCAGGACTCATCACAGTAGTGAATTTTTTTTATGTATCAGAAAGGTCTCTATTCCTTCTCTGCTGCCATTTTCCAGAAAAATATCCTCAGGACCATTCATATCACACCTCTGACACATTCCAGGTGTCATGGACTCTTAAAGATGGCATTCTTATATTTTTTTACCTTTTTTAAAAAATATATTTTTATTTTAACACAATGGTTACAAGGTTGTTCATAATGTGTTTTTTAGGTATAAAATTCTTCATGATTAATTTACAGTCATACAATGTATACCAACCATCACCAGTGCACATTTCCTGCCACTAATGTCAACAATTTCCCTCTCATCCTCCCTGATGCCCTCTTCCCTCCCACCCAACTTCTGCCTGCCTTTGGGACAGGCACTTTACTTCACACTCTCTCCCCTTTCTTTCCTCCCTCTCTCTTTTGTGACATTGTGGTTTGTACCACAAATAAAGGGATGTCAAAATGTCCTTTTCATATTAGACCTCCAACTGCAATCTTCACTTTTTGTGGAAGTTGCCTACCATGGAATGGCCCTCCTGATTTTTTTTTGTGGTTTTTGGGTCACACCCGGCAGCGCTCAGGGGTTACTCCTGGCTCCATGCTCAGAAATTGCTCCTGGCAGGCACGGGGGACCATATGGGGCACCGGGATTCGAACCGATGACCTTCTGCATGAAAGGCAAACGCCTTACCTCCATGCTATCTCCCAGGTCCCGGCCCTCCTGATTTTTATCTTTATTGTCCTGGATATCATCCCCACACTGTCTTTTATTTTCCTTATGTCCTGGTGATGAGTGAGATTATTATATGTTTATCCCTCCCCCTCCTATTCATTTCACTCAGCATAATACTCTTCATGTCCATCCATGTATAGCAAAATTCATGACTTCATTTTTTTCTAACAGCTGTATTGTATTTCATTATGTAGATATACCACAGTTTCTCTAGCCACTCAAAGATGGCATTCTTGAGTGGTACACAGACATAGCCTCTGAGTTCTATTTACCCAGACTCTAAAATGAGCAAACCCAGGCTATGTGGGCAGGGCACTTTGGCTGCCTCTGGAGGGCCAGGACCAGGTCTGGGCCTGCTAAAATGAAGTCCAGAAGCAACTGGCCCTCCTGCCTGGATGCCCTAGACCATCCTTCTGCACTTCCTTGATCTATCTCCCTGTGTGTGAGTGCTGCCTCCTGCCAGGAAACTTGATCTCAGTAGATCCACTGTCTGCACAACATCCCTTCCTCTCTTTCCCTCCTCACCAAAGTCTTGGGCTCTGTTTGGAGACTTTGTGCTCACAGATAACATAGGGATCTTTGAGCATTCCTAATTTGGGGTTTGCCACCATCTCTCTTAAAGTTTGTCTTTGGGAGGCTGGAACAATTATCACAGTGGTAGGGTGTTTGCCTTGCATGTGGCCCACCCAAGATGGACCCAGGTTTGATTCCCGGCATCCTATATGATCCCCCGAGCCAATTTCTGAGTGTGGAGCAAGAGTCGCCCCTGTGCGCCACCAAAAAGTGTATTTGATGGGGTTTTAAGTCTTGACCTCAAGTTCACACTTTTTTCTAATATTTCTGTCTATTACACATTCCAGTAATATTTTTCCCCTGCTCATCTGAATGATGTATACAAATACATTCTTTTTTAAGACCCCTACTAGTTTTTGAAGGCCAATGATGTTGGCAAGGGAAATCTAGAGTTTCTAAAACTTTATTCCCCCAACTATGGAGAGGAAACAGTGTCAGAGGGATCACAGAGGTAGATCCTTCATTTCGTCACCCGAAAGTCAGTCACTCCCTGAATAAGTGAAACAGCTCAGGTGCATCTGCCTTCTGGGCCTCCTAGCTTATGACTCGACCTCTGCAGCTGAGGGAGGTTTGCTTTGCAGGTTTCTTCCTGCACACTCAGCTGCTTGCTGAGAGCCCACGAACACATGGTGCCAAGGAAAAGAACAAAGACTGGTAATCTTCCTATTCTCAAAAATCCCATTATCTGCTTGTTGAAAACAGACATCCACATGTGCAAAGATGCCTGACCATGCCAGGCAGTAAATGTAAAATGCCATCCGAGTTGAATGGGCTACATATCCGACATGAGTTCAGAGGCAAGGCCAAGATCACTTCCAGCTGTGGTGGTCAGGGCAGGCCTCATCGAGGGAGATGCGCCTGCAAGCTGGGCATCCAGGGAAGACAGCAGAAGGGGTGGCTGTCAGAGGCGGAAACCCCACTCACCTTCAGCGTGGCTGGATGAAGAAATGCATGTTTTTATATGCATGACTTTTAAAGGTTCTCTTTCTGTGTGTGTGTGTGTGTGTGTGTGTGTGTGTGTGTGTTCCCTGCCTGCCTGCCTTATCTGTGTGAATGGGGAGCATGTACCCTGTGAGTTGGGGTGGCCCAGAGTGAAGGCTTGGCCCACCGGAGGAACTGCTTCCTGATGGATGTGAGTGAGGGTCTTGAATGAGTTGTTTGGAAGTTTAGCGGAGGGTAAAATAATCAGAGACCTGCTACAGCTGAATTCATAAATTTATTTCTGAACAAATAATGGTGGGTAAAATTAGCAGACATCTGGAAGAGGCACATATTTCAAAGTTATTTTGGTCTGATCTATAAAGCGCACTATGAGGAATATGATTGGTAGCTGGTCTTAATAAACAGTTAGTGAGCTCTGCCTGCCTAAAATGCAAAACAGATGTATCTTTGTTCTTTGAAACTGACTTTGATGAATAAACTATATGTGACGTCAGGTTCAAGCTATTGGATGTCTGAGTCCTACTCAGAAATATTTTAGAATATAAAAAAAGTTTCCATGGTCGACACCGAGAGAACAAAGTGAATTCCAGTCACATTGCTGCTCACATTTAAGCAGGTTCAGAAATTCAGAGAGGCCTTCGTCCAACAGTACCTTTTGGTATTCGGGGGGCATTGTTTCTCAGTTGCACTGAGGCACCCTCCCATTTCACAGCTGTGAGCTCCGAAGACGTGTGGTTCTCAGCTGTCACTGCCGGGTCTTTTTGATGGTCATTATTGCTGCTTTGCTTATTTGTACAAATGCTTCCTAAAAGAACAGAATAGGTTTCTGCAGCAGTGATCCAGTGTCTGGAGACTGTGTGATGTTGCCATCCCCCCCCCCCCATTTGTTTGGTTATGAATGATGCGGGATTTTTAATCATTAGCATCTTGGCTTTGCTGGATGTTTTTGGCAGACTGGTCCTCCAGCCAGCTCTGCGCTGTGCTCTGTGCATCAGGAAACCAGCTCCATCTGCAGGTGTTTCATCCATAAACAAGCATCAGCCACGGGCTCCTCTTTCTTTTTACGGAAACCCTTTGGAATTTCACTTTCAGATACAAGTACTTGGAGCAGTTGGCAGCTGGGGCCCACGAGAAGGAACTGAGAAGCCGGAGTGTGAGCCGGGGAAGAACTGACCTTTCCTTGGACCTGACCTCTGCTGCAGACACTGCTGCTTCCATTCCTCAGAACCAAAACCCTTTATCTCTCGACTCCCAGGAGACTCCTGGGGTCTCCTCCTCTTCATCCCCAGAAGCATCGCAGCATCCCCCAGGTAAGGGGTGTGGGGATTAGCCAATTGACAACGGGTGGGTTCCTTAACATCCTGTTCCTTCTGGGCATTAGGAAATGTATCCTGCATGCAAAGCAATACCAAAAGTGACCGAGGGGACGCTAAAACTAACCTGGGCCACCACAGAGAGTGTAGATGGCTTCAGAGTCTCTTATATTTAAGCAAAAGTATTTCTAAATCTTGCCAGTGTAAAATGATTAGAAATGGAGAGTATTGAAAATAAGACATTCATTGACATTTTAGCCCTTAGTCACATTAATATTCTCTAAATTGGTTACTATTTATTTATTGGATCAGTCCAATAAAGTGACTACTTTGAAATGTTCTCACCCTGTGAATTGTTGGTCTGGTTTAAATTAAACCAATGGAGAAAAGTGAAGAAGAAAACTAAATAAACAAAGTAAAGGAAAAAGATATTATGAACCTGGTGAAAACAAGTTAATGTTGAGGAAGAAAATAACTGGAAGTAGTTAAGATGACTGGTATGGTGTATGGGTATAGAAGTTCATGTATAGATAGTCTCTCCCTGTAAAAAAAAAAAATCCTGTCATCTTAGCTTTATTTGGAGAAAAAGGCAATCCTGTACACTGCAGGCTGGGATTGTCAGCTGTTTTTATGCTCACTCTCAAACTGCTGGTCAAGTTTCTTACTCATTAACAGAAAGGCTAGTTCCTGGGCACAGGTGCCCATCAATGCATGTTGCCTAACTCTGCTGCTAGCTATTTATTTAAGCCAGTATGATGGCTGGCAGCCTATTGTAGACTTAGCCAACTGAAGACAACAGAGACACTCAACTTTTAAGTCTAGGAGAGTTAGCTAAATATGGTGTAAAGTTTAATTTAAACGAGGCAGGACTCCATGACCCCAGCAGAACTGGATGTAACCAAGCCATCTGCTTTTCTCCAATTCTTTGGCTCTCCTGGCTCAGAGTTCATTTTGCAGGAGGAGCCTGGCTCCCACCACAGCTTCCCTTCACATCCAGTTCCTCCTGGTCCCTGAGCCAGGGAAGATGGTCCCAAGCAGATGGCTCGGTCAGAGTTGAATAATGTTGGTCTTAAAATATTAAAATTCTGAAAAGCAGAAAAACAGATCGATCTCCAACAGTCTCAATACTTTCCACATCATCACATCTCTGTACCTAAAGGTGGCATTTTCAAAGACAATATAAGATATAGACTCTTGCAGAGTTTGTGGTTCAGTACTTCATCTTGGGATCTGTAACCGTAAAAGCTGTACCTCCCACATTTTTATAGAACGGTTGTCTAAACTGTGAAGTACAGAATGGCCCCAAGCTGAGAAGAAACTGCCAGCATCTATAAATATTTTTGGTCCTCAAAATTTTTAATCTACTTGATGTTTGCTTATGGCAAAAAGACAATTTGTCAAGTTTTTTTTGTTGCTGTTTGTAGTCAAGCTCAAGTCTATTTCTATCTATCCTCCCCAAGAGCAGAATATTGAAAACTTTAATAAGAACAAAGCAAATCATTATTTTGTATATATACAAAGTGCACTTTGTGTATAAAAATCAAGCAATTTAAGTATCTACCAGAAAGATAAATAACAAATGTTTTCTCTGCAGAGATGAGAGAAATAGAGACAATGTTTGAAATACATGTGATAAGTTGTATCTGAAAGAAGAATAGTGGGCTTGAATTTAGACAGAACAAATTAATAAAATTGCACGGGATATCTAATTTTCCTAAAAAATTAAAACCAGGGACAATGTCTCTTGTATCTTGAAAATGTGTCTATTGCATGTTAAGCAACCATCATCCACATCATTTGGAACCAGTCAAGAATACTAAACTACTTGTCATCATAGAAAACTGAATTATGCACTTGGTAATTATAAGCAAAGGAAAAGTAATGCTGCAGGAGGGTGGGCTCCAAAGAACAGGGAACTTCTTTCTGATTTGGGGGCCTTTACCTCAATGATGGATTGCTAGCCAGAAAGGGTCAATCTTGGTTATTTTGCTTCTCTTCTTTGGAAACTTTCTGCCAGCATCCAAGCCATAGGCTGTGTTTTTTTTTTTAAGCAGGCTCTGTTGTCAAATGCTTATGCCTAAAACTTTCAATATTCCAACAGCTGGAGGAAGAATAACTCCTATAATTGCCTGTGCAGATGTTCTGCATCTAGCACCTGGAGCTGTGTGGTCTACTCGTGCCAGCCTAGACTCACATTTTTATTCTTTCTCCTTGGGGGAGGGAGAGGCTAATAACCACTTTTTAATTATGTGTGCTCAGCCTCTTCCCTCTCAAATGCAACTACAGGTACCACTAGTCTCATTTTACAGAAGCTCACATAGGTGGGTTGACTCATTTCAAATCTTGTTGGCAACACTTGGGGAGTAGAGCTCAATGTTTTGACCCTTATTTCAGCCACCTCTCAGGGTACCCCACCCATTTCTGTAGGGATATTCACATTATCCCAATTATTTCCTTACTTTTATTCTCCCCAGCATCTGTAAAACTTGATGCTGACATTCAGAACTACAGATTTACCACCAAATGGATAAATATTTTATATTGGTGATGGACTACACCTGCTGGTATTCAGGGCCTATTCCTGGCTTTGTGCTCAGGAGTGATTCCTGGCAGTGCTTGGGGACCAACCACTACAGACTCCAACCACGGCTGGTAGAGATACAAGGCAAGCACTTAACCCCAGTACTATCTCTCTCTGACTCCAAATATTTGACATTGAGTTATATTTACCTTAGGATTACAGGTCATTTACTTGCATTCCAGGGAACTTTCAATAGCAAGAGGTATGAAAGCATCAAACATATTTTTGTTTCTTAACCTTCCTTTTATAAAGTTTATTTTAAAAGAAGGAAGAGATAATAAGAAACCAGAATGTATACAATCACACACAGGCGTGCAGATGCGCCAACAATAGCAACCTGTATCACCTACTGGGATCTTTCTGTCAAAATCTTCCCAACTAAATCTGCTTTAACTTTGTATAAATTATACCACTATTCCCAATATCAAGTTAATATGTGCTTGAATTATTTTCCATCTGGCCCCTGTGTAGCTCAGAGCAGATGTTTGTCCCAATACTGCCTACACTTGGTGGTGATGGTCTGAATATTTTTCCTCTGTGCGAAGCTCAGACCCACGTGAGCAATAATCATGTACATATGTCCTCATTTGCACTCGCTGGTAATGAATGGAGACAGCCCCACATTTAGATAAACAAGGAATGG
The DNA here is from genome assembly GCA_004027635.1 of Crocidura indochinensis. Classification (NCBI taxonomy): domain Eukaryota; kingdom Metazoa; phylum Chordata; class Mammalia; order Eulipotyphla; family Soricidae; genus Crocidura; species Crocidura indochinensis. The sequence continues at coordinate 66,351 of PVKC010000142.1, read as the reverse complement.
CCTCTCTCATCATTCACTAGTTTCATTATCCTTCTCTTATTTTTATGGAATCGAGCTATCTACATCAGAATACCTATAAAATAAGCTTATTTTCTAATATTTTAAGGTGGCTTGGTAGACAGATTTGTAAGTTTCACTCTTCAGAGAAAAGGATACTGTGTTCTATTGGGATGTTTATATATATATATATATATGTATGTATATATATATATATATGTGTGTGTGTGTGTTCACAGTATGATTCGTAATTTGATGATTAAAAAAATAATAACAAGCTATGTCTCTACACCTAAAATCAGCACAGTAAAACACCTATTTACTCATTGGCACAGGAAGTCTGTTGCAAAGTGGAAAAACGACATGTTTGAAAGTAAAATGGTTGTGGTCCTTATAAAGTGGTCAGGGTTGAACTTTATTTCCTGCAGGAAGAGACATGTTTCTACTTTGCTTCCTAGCTCATGCCTCCAAGTTCCTTCTGGGACTTTTCATTCGAAAGAAACTGCTAATGAGAATTTACAAGTGCCTTTCACCACCAATGCAGCCATGAAAACTTACAGATTGCTAAGCCCTTTTTGACTTTAAGCTCTGTAGGCTGATACTTTAGATCTCTATCTCTTATGAATGATGCTTGGCCAGGTGGTGCAGGCCCGACAGGGCAGTATTTGGGGGCTCTTAGTGCACTCTTAGGGGCACAGAGTGGTGCTGGCGAGGTTGGGGATGGGGAGGTAGGGTGACATAGGTTCTAGGGATTTGAGTCAGGGTCTACCACATACTTGATGATGTTATTTAAAGTAACATTTACATTTTTACCATCCTGTATTTTTATGGCAGATAAATATATTCATTGGTGACTTTTTAAAAACTAATTGGATTTCTAGGTTTTTCCAATTCCCTTATTATTTGGTGTTGGAGAAGTTAAATGTGAATGAGATAGTCATGGCTTATTCACCCAGCACGTATCTCAAAGTATTGCAGATGTGATAGATATGATAGACCAGTTATATGTATTTTTCTCTCACTTATCCAAGAATTCAGAATACTTGTAAACTGGGAAATTCCTCAAACTTCTCAATCCTTGAAACTGTACAATAAAATATAGAGTGAGAATTGACTCATTCAGTTCATATAAATGGATAATCTTTTTTCATAATAATCTAATTCATTATCACAGTGGCTATCACAAGGTCCTTGGCTAAATATCTTCGTCCCTTTCAGACATCACCTGTGCATCTCTTTTAGAGGTAGATTCTCATCTAATTCAGGGATTCTTATTCTTTTTCCATTCACATCCCTTGTCACCCAAGTACCTATCAAATAGGTATACAAACCAAACATGAATAATAAATCATAAACACACTTTAAGGCAATTTTTGCATGACCTTCACCTGTGACCTCATGAGGTGACAAACTTCAGTTAAAGAACCTAGAACCTAATCCACACAGCCAAGGGTCACTATGCCAGAAGTACTATTTCTCACTAGCACAGTGTCGGTGGAATAGTATTGCTCATAGCCGGTTCCCTTACTGAAGTTCTCAAATGCCTCCTGCCCAGTATTTCATGAGTTGACAGGAAACTAGACTATTGTGATACTTTGTCTCCAGGCAATCATACCTCTTCATCACTCTCTTCACTGTTGTCCATTTGATGCCATTCGGTCAATTATGAATCTTTTAGGCTTTCCACTCAAGTCCCTGTCTGCTTGGCTTAAACTTTGAGTGAATTTGTAGAACATTGAATTTTTCTGCTTGCTGTCTCCCAAGTCTCAACAAATGAAGGAAATCCCAACTTTCCTGCCTTTTTTTCTTTCTAGACCAGAGGTATCCACATTTATTTAGCCTCTGGACTCCTTTTGAGGAAAAAAGTTACTGAGTATTCCCTTCTTTGAAACAGTCAGAAAAAGGGACCAGAGAAATAGCACAACAGTAGGGTGTTTGCCTTGCATGAAACTGACCCAGGATGGACCTAGGTTTGATTCTTGGCATCCCCTATTGTTCCCTGAGCCTGCCAGAAGCGATTGCTGAGCACAGAGCCAGGAGTAACCCCTGAGTGCCCCCACAAAAAAAAAAGTGTCCCTTCCCTTCCTCTTGCACCCAAGGCTAAGACCCCCCCACCATTATCTTTATAGTGCCCTACTCCCACCACAAAAGAAAGTATCATCTACTTTAGGAAACACTGGAAATAATAATTGCATACATTGCAGTTCCTTGTATCATATTTTAAACCATTAAATAGACTTGAGTCTTGGGGTTGAAAAGATATTATAGTGGGTAGAATACTTGCCTTACCTGTGGCTGACTGAGGTTTGATCCCTGACACCCCTTAAATTCCTCTTCTATATCACCAGCAATGATCATGGAATGTAGAATCATGAGTAGGCCCTAAGTACTTCTAGGTATGGCCCCCCCAAAAAATTAGTTGTAAGAGTTTTGGAGTATTTAAAGTATAATTTCTGTTTAAGTTTTTAAGATACATTGTGGAAATATTGTTAAAGAGGCTTTTATTTTTTTGTATGAGACTTTTATAGATGTCAAAAGATGGTTTTATATATACCTTTTATATTAGGTATCTACAACTATGATGGATCTAAGATGTTACTCTTTTATTTTTTTATTTTTTAATTTTTTTTTTTGGTTTTTGATTCACACCCAACAGTGCTCAGGGGTTACTCCTGGCTCTACACTCAGAAATTGCTCCTGGCAGGCTCGGGGGAACATATGGGATGCCGGAATTCGAACCAATGACCTTCTGAATGAAAGGCAAACGCCTTACCTCCATGCTATCTCTCCAGCCCTAAGATGTTACTCTTGTTGTGAGCAACATCAAACTCATAAGTCAGAGACCAAAGACTTATTTCCTCATGGCAACAATGGTTGCCAGAGTGCGATTCTGCCATTTTTCTCAAGCCATACATTCCAAAAGGTGATATGACTAGACCCAAGTGATAATTCCAATGTAAAACTACTGTTCGATCTGGAAATGAACCCCAAAGCTCAGGGACCTCAAAACTTTTACCACAGTCAGTACCCAGGGTTTCCTTTTTTCCCCAGAGGGAGGCCTTTTCTCTATTATCAGATTTGTTCTTTGTTTCTTATTTTATTTTGCTCCAGGGAGAGACATTCTTTTGCCTGCCATGGCTATTTGCTATGCAAATATTCTTAGAAAGTCCAAAGCATAGAAAAGTCTCTGCTAGTGATATTGTAATCATGAGAGTCCCATTAAGAATTCTGCTCTGTGACACCATGTGACTATTCAGTACCTAAAGGGTGCTGTACGCTCTCGGGCATGCCTCTGTGTTTCAGTGCCCTCTGAATGCTAAGTACTCACTGGATCCAAATTCAGCTCATTAAAGCATCTACCTAAAGCCTCTGTTGATTTCTCTTTTGTGTGTTCCTTATGTTGTGTGCATATCTGAGATACACAATGATAATAGTTGATAATAGTTCCCTCTATCCATTTATCAGTGTGTTCTTCAGAAAAGCACCCTCTCTCTGTTCTGCTCACCTCTGTTCTCTCTCAATGTGGAAGCAGAATTCACATTTAGCAAAGGAATCAATGGATGAATAAATAGTTCCCCTGCTTGTTCAAAGCAAATACATCAGCCTACACAGACATCTTCACTCCTGTATGCAGAAACAATTATTTCTAAGGTCATGATGGAAGACATAGCATTGACTGAAAAGATCCTCTATAAAGATGAAAGAAATCATCGTGGCCTAATGTAGATAGGAAGATTTTGCTGAGATTTGATACCATTTGCCTGAGCCATTCCTTTATGAACAACGAATTCATTATTTCTTGGAATGGAGATAGCTAGTAATCCCTCCTCTTAAGAGGGTGAGAGCTGGAATTATCCCTGGGCAGTAAAATCCTTACGTGAATTCAGCAAGAGGTACACTTTGTGTGTTTACTTAAAGTTTTTTTTTCCCAGAAAAATGGACAGCAAGCCGAATAAATGTGGGGACCCCTGTCCTAACTCTGAAAGAGGGAGAAAATTCAGTGGATGGTTCTTGGCAAGTTAAGATATTTATTGATCCACATCTAAAACTCTCCTTATTTTAAGTCTATTCAGTTTTTGATGAGTGGATTTGCAGACTGGTGTAGGTAATTGAGCCTGTGACTTCATGGAAGTCACACCCGTCAGTGAGTAGATGTAAATGAGGAAGGGTCAATTTTGGGGGGTTAGAATTTAAAAGAGGTGCTTTCATTCATATTCTAGACACACATCAACTGGTTCTGCTTGGTTTTAGACTTGCTAGCATCAAGGAAGTGCTGAAGTGTTCTTTAGTTATTATTCGTTGTTATGATCTGATAATGCCTCTTGACTTCAGATCACATTAGCCTAACCAATATTTGAGGAATGATACTTTTCCACATCAGATTTTATTTGCCTGGCACATGAATATAGAATGAATTTTGTGGCTAATCAGTTCAGAACATCAAATTAAAAGTAATTTTATTATCTGAGCCCTGAAAAAATGAATTAGCCAAAAACAAAAACAAAACTCTTGACCTCAATTTGTTTTCTAGGTGTTATTATTCAGGACTATTCATTTCTGTGAGAATTTATTTCCTCAAAACTAGCAGCTTTTTTTTTTGACATCAGTGTTATTTTTGTCTGGGGATTAAAAAAAGCTAGCAGTGCTCTTGAAATGTATTTTCATTTAGGAATCATACTTTATCTCCATCCTGTCTTCCTATTTGTTTTAGGAAAACAGGCCTGGAGCTCTGCTAACCCTCCTGGCATGAAGGACAAACATGAAGTGTTTTAGAAGTGGAAATTAATAGTTTATGTAATTTTTATTATAATCAGCTCAGCTTGGGTATATGACCCCTTATGAATAAAAAAAGAAGGTCATGGATCTGTGATTTTCCTTAATTACCCCCCTGATTCTTTGTTGAATTGCTGTGTCACATGTGATTTTAGAGATTAAGAATTTGTATTTATCTCTTGATGTTCCATAATTACAAGTACAATACGTCTTACCTCATTCTACTGAAACTACATGAAGCCTTGAAACTATATGTGGAGATGTGGAATCTTTAAAGTTGCACATCTAAAAGGGACTTAAAGGAATATTGACTGTGTAATTCCATTTTAAGAGGTGGTTTAAGCCTCAATCCATTTGGAGAATTGATCTGAATTTTGGAACAGAACTGCACTTAATTTTAATAAATGCATTAGACTGATGAATCTGTTTTACAGGTGATAAAGTATTTCATAATACCGTATGAAACTTGAGCAGACTGTTTCTGCCCATCCTAATAGAATGATTTCTAAAGACTAGTGATTCTCAGTGAATAGAAGCAGTCCCTACTTTGCTCCAGGAACATCTGTCTGGGTTGTTATAAATGGGGCACTGTGACTGAAGAGACACTTAAGATATATAGAGGTGTAGGAGGTATCCCATCAAACCCAAGTGTCCTCGAGTGAAGCTTGAGAACCCCTGCTCTCAAGTACAATAGAGTGCACAGTTTAGCAAGAACTGGCCTAACACCAAAGGCCAAGTCTAAAGAATTTTCCAAGTTGTGCTCTTTCTCTCTTGGGACCATTCTCACATTTATGTGATTAAACCAAAGTTTAGTTGATGGTGTTAGTTATTAACTTAGAACTGGGGAGGTCTCTGGAATCTGCATAGTTTGGAGCAACTATTATAGAACTGGCTGGCTCTCTCCTTGGTTTCATAAGTCCTGCCAGAAAGCCAGGCCCTGGCAAAGCCACCAAGACCCCATCACAGATTGAAATTCACTGAAGCCACCCAAAGACTTAATAAGCTCAGATCTTTCTACCAACAATTTACCTCTTCAAAGAAAAATTGCATGACAAGATAGTCCAATGGGACACTCTGGACCCAGCTATCCGGGACAATGATAAAAGCAGAACTGAAACATTCATGCCTACAATATGTTTTTTTTTAATGGAGCAATGGTATACTTCGCCTTTATTGTTTTATTCCCTCCACACACTGTACTTCATGATATACAACTCAAGATTTCCATAGAGGTCGAACATATTGTCATGCCTTGACTCACTCATCAAGGTCTTGTAGCAGTAGATGACATGGAAGGAACTGCTTGCAGAGTTATGGAGAGGGACCCAGTATATCAGAGTGTGGAGAGGCACACAAATAGATCTGCTGGGTGCCTCTTCTCCTCCTTCTATGCCTGGAGAAACTTAGTGAATGACTAGGTTGGAATCTGAGAAGAGCAGTAGCCTTGGATGGGAGCCCACAGAAGAGGAATAGTGGCTTCACAAAGATTTTGTTCAGAGATAAAAGGTACATGCCTTTCATGCACAAAAGCTAGGGTTAAGCAGTTGGAAGGATAGTGTAGTGGGTAGGGTGTTTGACTTGCATGCGACCAACCTGGGTTCTAACCCTGACATTCCCCATAATCCTCTGAGACTGCCAGGTATAATTTCTGAGTTCAGAGCAAGGAGTAACCCCTGAGCGTCATAGGGCCCCAAAACACTTTTTCAAAAAAGGAAAAGGACTAGAGTTAATTCCCTAAAACTACCTAGTGCCTAAAATACCACTGCGTACAGCTTTAAGCTCTGGGCCTCAACAGCATCTCATTGCTGGGCCAAATCCTACACCAGTTCACTAGGTTGATTTTCTGTATCTCTAAGAATTGCAGGGCCTTACAACCTTTATCCAACTGTGATTACACAAGAAAAGTGCATAAAGCACATAAATTCTCTACCTCTTTTCCCATCAGTAACCCACCCATCTGGGAGAAAGCAAAAATCAAACATAAGGGCACCTCTATGTCAAGGTCAGCTAGAGCAGAAAGAAGCCTGGGCCTGTAGCAGCAGCATAAGATAGCCAAGACTGGGTGGCCCTGGAAGAGATCTCTAGTTTCCATGGAAGATTGACCTTCATATAGTTGGTGAGAGAACTCAGTGGTGTGAGGTGTGTCTGGCCCTCAGAACTGTTCCTGGATGAGGAGATGCTCACTGTAAGATACCCTTGCTTTTCACTTAAAGTAGGGCTGGTATTTAACGAGATTTTCAGGAGCAATTGCAAAGCTGACACTGGGCTTTGGGATGGACAATGAACTAACTATGAATGTTGGTGTCTCCTCCAGAGCTCTGCAGGCTGGATATTCCAGGAAAGTTCCCCCATCACCTTGTTCTTCACCCAACTGGGTACCTTTTCATTGTGTATCAGATTTTCCTCCTGCCCTGAACTTCTTGCTCTGGAGCTCCCCCCATATTCTCACCCCAGAATATCTGTGATATTTGTTTCCTGAGTGAGGTTTGCCTGGTCAGTGGTGACAGCCAGCTTCCTTGTTTCAAATGTGCAGGGCCCTCACATATTTCTAGTATTTCTTCCACATCACATATATTATTTGTCTCTTTTTTAGTGCTTCACTTAGATACTTTTTCTCCATATACTTCCCCCCAACTCCAACCTTAATATTTAGTTTAAGTTTCCCTGAATCAAGTCATAGAAGGCTGTGGCCAAAGCCATTCTTTTGGCCTAGCAAGGCATGAGCCCCTCAATCTGCTCTCATGACCTACCCAGGAAGATCCAGCCCAGTTTGATACCTTTTCTGACTCCAGGCCTTTCTCACCTTATCTTCTTTTTATTTTCTAGACTTCCACCCATGTCAGAAAGAGTGAATGCCTGGGCACCAGCCCAAAACCCCTCTTATGCTCCTTCCCTGCATAGCCCTGGAGATGTAAAGTGTCTATGTACTGCCTTGGAGGTGGTGGGCGTGGGCAAGAGTGGGGATCCTGGCAGATCCTGCCTGGCAGAGATGCATTACCTTTAATTTCTGGGTCAGGATGCCGTTGATTCCTTGTCTTCTTTGCTAAAGCCCAACTGATAGACATCTGCTGTTTCCTTCTTCATTTCTTTGCCTGCAGCCTTTGATTCCTAGATTTTTATGCCACAAAGACCAGGAACCTCCACTGCAGCTCCCAGTTTTCACTCTAGATCAGTGATGGCAAACTTATGGCACTTGTGCCAGTTCTGGTACTCGAAGGCCTTGCAACTGGCACGCAGAAAGGTCCCCAATTAAGATATGCTGCGCGGTGGGAAGCTAGTGTGCTTTGTAGCTCACCTGGCAACAGTGCCGAACTGGCCATTGGGAGGACGTGCTGGCACTTTGAGGAAATTCTTTGGTTTTGGCACTTGGGCTCAAAAAGGTTAACCATCACTGCTCTAGATGAAAGTCATCTTATAGAAAATGAACATGGCTACTTCTCAGTTGAGTGTCTATGTTCATTTTACTCAGAAGGCCTCTCACCTCACATAGTTCCTTATCCCACAAAGCTCGTCACTCCACATTATTCTTCATTTCACAAGAGCCATCCACCACCTTACATGGCCCCTCACTACACATAATCCCTCACTGCCCGAGGCCCATCCCATTTGCCCATAATAGGAACATCCTGCTTTTCTTCCTCCTTCCCTTCTCTGTGCCCAGAATATTCTCATGTTCTTGTTTCCCCATTTAACCCCTTTTTATCCTTAGCCTCAATTGTCATTTTCACAATGACACTTTTGTAACCACCCAGACCTTGTCAAGACCCTGGAATAGACATCACACTTACATGTTGTTTTTTTTTTTTACTTACAATTTTCCATAATTTCTGGTAGGAGTTAGGAGGCCAGGGTCTTTCATATTCCTAACAGGGTCTTTCTTACCCCATGCCGTTCAGAGGTCAAGTATGGCAGAATATTAGGGTCATTTATTCCTTTGCCACTTCCTGCATGGCAAAGGGTCTGTCATGTATCAGTGTCTCTCTCTTTGCCAATACCATCTCTGAACCAAAGAGGGACTTGCTGCATGCTGGGGCTTGCTGCATGCTGGGATGAGCAAAGTGGGGAAGTTGGAAGTCATTTAACCCTTGGCTTCCTTAAAGACTTCTGCCCACCTGCTGTTCCACCTGTTTTCTGAATGAGGAAGGATCTGGCTACCACCCCCTGTGAGACCAAAAGACAGCAGGCCTGGCTGCAAGCAATGATTGAAAAGCAGGAAAGGAGAGGCAGACGATATCCTGAATGAAAGGGAATGATAAAGGGGAGCAGAAAAGCCTTGGAATCAAGGGCATCACCCAAAACTTTACTGGATAGCAGTGTGAGAACTTGATAGTAGAGGCTAACATAGATCCATGCTGGAGCCTTGGGACATGAGAGAGGTCTGCGGTCTCAGGCCTTTTCACCTATTTTTCCTAATTGCTTGTGTGTCTCCTTAATGCAATTAGAAAAGGGTTCTTCCCTAGTCCTATTTTTCCTGGACATTTGTCAATGGTTATCCAGGGCCCTCACTTTAGTACCTGGCCACATGTATTCTGTACCCTTATGGATAGTTCCTTATGTTCTATGTCCCTACTCAAGAGGTGAGCCCTCTAATGCAGGATCACTGTTAGGTTCTGTTACAGATTCCCCTTGTTAATATGGTACACCAGCAGCTTTGTGCTTGCTCTTTGTTGCCTCTTCACTCTTCATTGCCTTGAATGCATGAGGTTCATCATTAGGATAGCTTTGAGCACCAGATATTGGCACCAGACCCTGGGTATCCTAATCACATGTTCTGATCAACAGGTAGTTCTGGAGACTTCTTCCTCCCCAGCAGTCATGATAAGGAGAAACTACTTCTTACGTTTGTTGAAACATGGATCTGTGAGTTTACAAAGTTAGGTTGAACACTAACTTACATGGTCTATTCATTAAGGTGCTCAGCTTACTCAGAGTTGCCTACTTTACCATACCTATCTAGGTGGCTCTGGAAGGACAGTGGACTATATATAGACCTCCTTGCTTTATCCTGTCTGCCCAGGATGGTGGGTAGACACAGGCTATGGCCCCCAACTGCTTGCACCTCCCAGTCGGTGAGGCAGCCCCACAGAGGCACCTCGCCAGTTTTCACCATATGCTCACCAATTAAAACATAAACGCATGCCACATGCGGGGCTGCTGCAAACACATTCTCGTTTTGATGTGGCTATTGTGAAGTAAATGTGTGCAGGAACATATGCTTTCTGTCAACCAAATGATGACACTGCTCTTACTGAGACTGTGCCTTTGCTGTGCTTGTAAAGTGACCGGGGCTGTGTATCTCTTTACTCAGTACTCTATCAATTGAAAAGAAATTACTATAGTAATTCTTTCAAATACCAAATCAACGTTTCTGAAAGGCAATGAGCTCATTCTTGTCCCTCACACAACTTAGTTTTGATTTCTAGGCAAAACACCTGAAAAACTCCTTTTTTGTCACATGCACAGTCCCAAAACCTCCTGCATCCTCAGCCCCAATTTCCTTCCTCCTGATTCTGCCATCCAGAGCTTCTCTGCCCAAAGGAAACTGCCCCACGCCCATATGTTCAGTCCCCAAGATTGAATCTTTGCTCATCCTGTCTTTGCCAAGAGATGGTCTTTGTTGCCCCCAGCGCCCCTTCTTTAAGTACCCCCAGGAAGCAGGACCCTATGAAATGATTGATCTCCAACAAAAGAATTGGAATTGTGTCTGCAAGTTCCCAGAAGAGGAGGGAGAGCTCTCTGTTCTTGATGACCAGCTGTTACCTTCAGGCCACTAGAAGAGAATTTCCCAGGAAGAGAATTTCTTTTCAGTAGTATCTGAAAGTTAATCTTGGATGGAAAGAAGTGAAACTGGTGTTACCTCTTCCAGCCCACTGCCTCCCTCCTTCCTTCCCAGCTCCTTCACCCTTTCTCAGAGAAAGGCACAAATGAATAGTACCCTTTGTCCTGGCAGAATATTTCTTGCTGGAGGCTGAGTGAGCTGAGCCCCTGGTCGAGTGTGGCTCAAGCTTCTCTCATGTAGGCATGTCCCTGTCTAGCCTCATAGGGGGCCCTGTTCTACACTCCATCACCAGTTGTCCTCATGCCCCTGAGATGGCAGGGGGCCTCCACAGAGAGCATGCCCAGTACTCATGTTCTGGTGGGGGCTCACCAGACTGAATCCATGTGTATGCCCTGCCTGAGTTTCTCTATTGCTTTGAGCAGTGTGTGCTGAGAGGACTTACGCACATGCTTGGGGGCATGCTGTCAGCATCTCTGTCATGTGGCTTTGCCCAGCCCTGCAGGATAGACCTTCCAGACTACCCTCCCGTGGCCTTCACACACAGCAATTGACTCCAGATTTTTCATCTTCCCAATCATTTTGCCATTATGCACCACTCACAGCTGTGTGTGGGACTCAGCCCAAACACGCAAAGCTGTGGGCCTGCTGCCATGAGCATTTCACCTGGTACAAGCATCACACCTCTACTTTTGAAAAACTTGAAAATAGTTCTGTGCTCTTGAGGTATTCTGATGAAGAGACTTGAAAATTATTCTCAGTCTAAGCAGACCTGATCCAGGAAGAGGGTGGCAAGCCTCGTTTAGTCGATGGGAACACATCAGGAGTTTACTTATCAACTTGGTTAATGAGGGAATGTTTTCTTTCCTTTAGAGGTGCAAAGATATGTATCTGGCTGTGTATATGGATATATGGATGTATAACCCATTGCCACACACCTAACATTTAATAAAGCATCCATTTAGGAGCTCATGATTTCTAGAGGTCAGAAATTATTAAGACTTTGGAGGCTCTATGGCCTTGTATATCAGAAGGCTATCTTGTAAGATCCTGGGAGGAATCTTTTCCTAGGTTTGTTCAGAGTATGAGCAGAATTTAATTTATTGAGGATGCAGGTCTGAGTTACTCTTTCCTGTTTCTTCATTGCTGACTTATCCAGGAACCATTCACAGCTTGAAGAAAAAGCCTAAAATCCACATGTTGTCTTCCTCCTCTTCTCATCATCCACTCTCCTTAATATCCTTTATCCTCCTCTCTTCCTTGCTTTAAATAAAGTCCATGAATGAATTTAAATGGAATCATATTTCTTTACAAACTGGGTAACATATAGATCCTGAAGGAAGTTTGGGTGTACATTTGAAAAAAAAATAAGGAGTCATGGTTTCATTCATAAAGTAACTGGATATTATTACTAGCTATTTTTATATCCCACAAAAGTCTGATAATTCTATGTCAATCCCCCTTCCTCTGACTCATTTCACTTAACACACTACTCTCCATATCCATCCATGTATAAGCAAATGTAATTAGTTCATTTTTTTTCCTAACAGCTGTGTAGTATTCCATCGTATACTGTAGTTTCTTTATCCACTCACCTGTTACCAAGCATTTGGATTGTTTCTAGATTCTGGCTGTTTTGAATGGTACTGCAATGGGCATAGGAGTGCAGATGACTTTTCTGCATTGTGTTTTGGTGCCCCAAGAGCATATTCCTAGGAACCGTATTATTGGATCATACGAGAACTCAGTTTCTAGTTTTGTTATTTTTTTTTTAGGAATGTCCATATTCTTTTCTAAAAAAGGCTGTACCAGTCAACACTCCCATCAGCAGTGAATGACATAATATCCAAAGACAATAGAGATAAGGGCCAGGAGGACCAGTTCATGGTAGGAATCTTGCCACAAATAGCAGGGTACTGCAATTAGTACAGAGAACAACCTGCTACGACGGGAACATTGGTGATGGGGAAACATACACTGTTTAAAGGATGAGTGTTGTTCATTGAAACAGTGAAACATTGAATAATCATGAACAATTTTATAGCTTTGTATCTCATAGTGATTAAATTAAAGAATTAATTTTATTTTAAAAACCAGAAGTAATTTCACATTTCTGTTTTTTATCCATCATACTTTTATCTCATATCTTTAGCTCATTTCCCTTTCCATTGCCATCATTCTTTGCCAGAAAATTAATCTTCTTACATGTATATTCTTAGTACTAGCTACTATTACCATTTTGTTTTTAATTTGCAATGTCCTTTAACATCTTGCAAGATGATCTTGGACTGTAGCTCTCTTTTTATTCTAGACATAGCCTTGTTGGGTATAGAATTCTTGGAATTCTGCACTTTGAATATGTTGTATCACTCTCTTTTGACCTTCAAAGTTTCTACTGAAAAGTGTGTGGATATCCTTGTGTGTTTTTCTCTGGTATATGAAGAAATATTTTTGTCTTGATACTTATAAGATCTTACTATTCTTGTCAGCTTTAGCCAGTTTAATGATTGTGTGCCTTTGCTGTAGATTTTTTTGGTTCTTATTTGGAATTCTCTGGACTTCTTGTACCTGGGTATCTATTTCTTTACAAAGACTGGGGATATTTTGGGTCACTATTTTCTTAAGTAATTTTTCTCTTGCTTCTCATTTTGGAACCCATGTAAAGCAAATATGGTTCTTGTTGTCTCAGATGTCTCTTAAAGTATCTTCATGTAAAAAAAATTTCCCTTTTGCTTCTCTGTTTGAATGAGTTATAGTGTTTTGTCTTCAAGTTCATTTAACTGCTTACCAGCTTCATTTAGTAAGCTGCTAGATCTCCCATTCCAATTTTAGTTAGAATTAGTTCTACCATTATATTCTTCAACTATGTCACTTGTGTTTTGACATTTATAAAAAAAATTTTTTTTTTTGGTTTTTGGGTCACACCCGGCAGTGCTCAGGGGTTACTCCTGGCTCCATGCTCAGAAATTGCTCCTGGCAGGCACGGGGGACCATATGGGGTACCGAGATTCGAACTGATGACCTTTTGCATGAAAGGCAAATGCCTTACCTCCATGCTATCTCCCGGGTCCATATAAAAAATTTTAAATCATTTGATATTCCTCCAAAATTTTGTTAAGCATCTTTCTAAACATTGCTTTGAACTCTTCATTCAAATCTACTTATATCCTTATATCCATCCTTTTTCTGCCTCACAATTCTTTTTTTTAAGTAATAATTTTTATTGTGACCAAAGAGTGAATAACAAATCTTTTATAACAGTATTTAAGGTACATAGTAGCAATGAATCAGGGTCATTCCCACCACCAGGCTTGTTCTCCTCCCTCCACCCCTTTTCCCAGTATGGGTCCCCTATCTATCTTCCCTTTGTTCCCCGTAGTGCTAGTAAAACTGTTCCCCTCTGTGTATAGCTTGTTGTAGATATGGTATCGATTCTGTTGTTGACTTTAGGTTTGATGTTTATGTCGGATCATTTTTTAATTCCACTCAATGTTCATATGGTTGTTTGGTCCTGGTACCGTTCATTTTTATTTTCCCCCTTGTTGATTTAAATAAATAAAGATGATGCTGGATGGAGATGAAGGCCTTTGTCCGCCATCCCAGGCCACATGCTCCAGCCCCCACTAACCGTCAGGTCTGGAGGTTCATGAGAGCAGCAGGTAGAAATCTCACTTACACGCAGGCTTCATGAGAGATAACATCTTTATTCAGCCCTTGCAATCAGATGTGGCTGCTACCATTCAAGCGTGCTATTCTAGCTAGCCCTACATCTTCTCTCATCCATGTCATCTCTAACCTACATGCTGGCCAGAATCCAAAAGATCCAGGGGGCAAAAGGCAAAGGACCAGAAAGCCAAAGACCACAAACCTATATACCCTTCTAAGACCCCTCCCAGGAAATGGGCAGGGTCTTGCAGGTAAAGTAAATGTAATATCCGGTTCCCAAAACCCCGCCCAGGAATGGGCAGGGCTCAGGTAGTTACCTGTACCCAGGGGTGGGGCTACAGCCCCTCAATTCATGAGGCAGAACAAGATGATTCACGTTGTATGGTTCTGCTGGAAGAGGACAAAGAAAAAAAAAAAAGAGATAACAGATATCCTTCAAAATAACTAAATAAAAATAAATAAAAAGCATCCAGCAGCAAAAGAGTCACCAAATAATAACCACCAAAGTGAAAAAGAAGGAAAAGAAAAAAGAAAACAAAGAAGAGAAGTAAAAAAGAAAAAGAAAAAAGGAGTCCTGATGTGACAAGGTTTTGTGCCCCCCCCCCCTTCTTTTTGCATAGGCACAGTAAGTATTAGAGAAGAAAGGGAATTAATTCCCTTGGCCTAAGAGATTCAGGGTTTCTACACCCTTGAAACATACTGTCATGGTAACAACTGCCGGCTACATACACGCTCATTACCACACCCCAGGGTCTTTTTTTGTGGTGCCAGGAAACTTTCCATCAGTTATGGATGATAAAATCAGGCCTCTGTAGCTAGAGATCTTGGTATTTGCACTGGTCATAGGACAAGGTCTAGGATAGAGTCTTTATGGTTTAGGAGTTCTGTTCCATCATTGTTGTTGTAATCAGTCTTCTGTAATGAGTGATCTTGGTTTTTGCTATCCTAGGCCGAAGCCTAGGATAGAGTCTTCCTTATGGTTCCCAAAGTTCTACTCAGTTTCAGTTGTCAAAGTCGAGCCTCTGCAATTAGAGATCATGATTTTTGTACAAGTCCTAGGCTACAGCCTGGGGTAAGGTTTTTCTTCTTGGTCCAGGATAAGTTCTGCCCAGTCATGGTTGTGAAAGTCAGTCTTCTGTAGTTAGCATTATTGATTCTTGCACATATCAAAGGACGACTTGTCTCCTGATTTCCTCTTACTGTTAGGTGATGTGATAGGACAACCTGCTCTTAGCTCATGTTGTTGTTTTCTCATTGTCGGAATGTCATATCAGAACTTGCACAAGTTGGTGCCAGATCGATGTCAGAAATTTCCCAGCGAAGTTTGTTTCCTGGGGTTGTTGCAGGGAGCTATATCAGTTCTAAGCCTGGGCTCAGGGGCTCAGGGTTGGACTAACACTGTCCAATCTTATGGAGTCTGAGTTGTATCTACGTGACACATGTTCAGGGAGGGAAGTGCCCCTGTGTTATAAAAAGTATGAGTTCTTATCCCTAGAATATAAGATCTTGTTTCTGTGTATATGGTTTCCCCTTTTCTACTATGCCTATACAAAAGCATATGGTATCATATTGTATTGCTGGTGCTATTGTGGGTAAGAATGACCAGCTACACTGTCTCTGTGCTCTGGTTTTGACCTGAGCTTTTATCCCAGGCAAGACTTTTTCTTCTCGGTTTTCATACAAGCAGCACCAAAACCAGTGAGAATAAAGAAAAAAAAAATATATATATATATAATAGAACAAATAAATAAAACTGAATTAAAAAATTAATTTAAGAAAACAAGTGATGGAGGCAGCTACCTTTATATTTGAGAATAAACACCCTAAGATAAGATGCATTATTATAAAGATATTAAACATACAAAGGCAATATAGGCCTCCCAATTAGGTCTTTTGAGATATTCTTGTGGGGGATAAAATCCAAGGCACTGTTTTTTTATCACATAGCTTGGTCTTGAGTTTGAGACATGATTTGCAGCATTACAGGGTCAGGTAGTGTCCTTGAGCTGGGAGTCTTTCTGAAGCTGAATCTGGTCCACATTTTGAGAGGAGTGAGAAGGGCCACATAGTCAGCTGGTGTGTTGGTTGTAGTTTCATGCCAGGGCACGAGACATGGAACTAAGAGGGTGTCTTTTTGTTTAGGAGCTGGGTTATGGTTTGTTGGGGCAGGAGGTTAGTCTTGGTGCCTAATGAATTAAGAACTGAGGGTAAAGAGGATTAAATAAGGAGGGATATTGGGTCAGGATTGGGGGATAAGAGGGTAGAAGGGATTCTGAAGTGGGGAGAGAGTTAATATATAAGAGGGGCTATATACACTATAGACATGGATTGTTTACAGTTTAGGTTTGGCAATCAGAGAGAAGACCACTATATAGAAACTCGCACACACATATAGACAGACTTTAAATATCTATTCAAGTATTATCCGCTGGGTCTTGGGCATTCCATTTATTTTTCCTAGGAACAATCTAAAATTATGAGCATTGTGGAATGATGGTTAAAAAGTATAGTTGTAACCCACGCACTTTTGAAAATAAGGACTAGTGAGCAAGGACCCCTCCCTGGAAGAGGGTCCACCACATAGCCCCATTTATGGCCATGGAAGGGTCTGGTTTTCCTTTCTTCTTTTGCCAAAGACGGAGCTTCCTGGCTTTGCCCTGAAGACCTGGTCTGGCATAGACTAGTATTTAGTATAGGGGGCCTGTTAGCTAGCTCCCCTGCTCAGTAACCCCCACATACCAGTTGTAAGAGGAACAATGAAATCCTGGCATGTGGGGTCTGCTGAAGCAGTCTCTAGCCTCGCCTAAGTTTTTTGCATTAGGGAAGGTGTGTCTCCCTACTCCCCAACTCCAGAGAACCAGCTGCCGGGCCTTGCCCTGAAGGCCTGGACTAGCATGGGGGGCCCCATCCCCCTGCACTAGTGTTCAGTACAGGGGCCTGTCATCTGCCTTCAAATTCTGTTCAGCTCTGTATGCTTACTTTGTATGTACTATCCAACTGACACTTCCATTAGTCTAGCACAAGTGATGTACCCTGGTATCCAAAAGCATAGTTCTTTTTTTTTTTTTTTTTTTTTTTGGTTTTTTGGGCCACACCCGGTGGTGCTCAGGGTTTAATCCTGGCTGTCTGCTCAGAAATAGCTCCTGGCAGGCACGGGGGACCATATGGGACACCGGGATTCGAACCAACAACCTTTGGTCCTGGATTGGCTGCTTGTAAGGCAAACGCCGCTGTGCTCCAGGCCTGAAAGCATAGTTCTTCACTGTTTCCTGCACTAGGTATTCTAGATGTGTTTCCTAGGTGTGCTATACCTTTCTGTCTACTATGTTCGGATAGCATGTGGTGTGGAGCCGCTGAATCAATACATTATGTTACAGTCGTTGGGCTCAGCCTGAGAGCATCACTGGTGCACTGAGTAAGTAGATTTGTAAAGCTGGCATAGCCTCAGGCCATCGCCTCTGCTCTGGTTTGAATAGCGCTTCTGACACATCCTAGCCACATATGGTTTATGACAAAGGGTGTCTGGAGTGCTGGCATGTGGCATTTGTTGCCCCTCCTAGCAGCTGGTGACCAGCCCATAGAGGTTTGGCCCCAATGACTAAAGACCCAACATAGTATCAGGATTTACTTTGCAAACCTAAAACTGTGATGTGCTACTATGTTGAAGGTGAGGGTGAGTTCAGTGATGCCCATCTACAGACCCTGCTAGGCTAGGAGGAATATAACAAAATGGTACCCCGCAGCATTTGTATTGGCCACGCTGCTTTGATGAGGGGGTACCCATCATTATTTTCAACCTGGGTGCTGTACCTACAGTTTCTTACTTCATTACCACCTATTGTAAGTAACAATGGCATTCATTCATCTATGGTTCAAGCACTTTTGGGATTAATGCTACTATGTTGAATTCCAGAGTAAGTGAGTTCCATATGGATCCATTAAGAGCAAGTTTTACTTCTAGATCTTCAATGCATTTGATAGTATTTTCCACTGAAGTGCAAGGGACTTGCATGAGCTGCATCAAAGATCTAGAGCAGGGGTCCTTAAACTTTTTAAACAGGGGGCCAGTTCACTGTCCCTCAGATCGTTGGAGGCTGGATTATAGTAAAAACAAAAACTATGAACAAATTCCTATGCACACTGCATATATCTTATTTGAAGTGAAGAAACAAAATGGGAACAAATACAGTATGTGGCCCATAGGCTGTAGTTTGAGGACCACTGATCTAGAGTCGATATAGGACACAGATCTCTCCTCTCCTCCTAGGGCCATACATATTTCTGGACATGGGCTGGTATTTCTTCCTCAGAAATATATATCTGTGTCTCTCCTGCTAGTCTCAGGACTTTTTTTATCCCTTGTAGAAACTTTTTATTTTACATAGCTTTGAGGTCACTCCCTGTGTAAATTATTTTATATGAAGTTGTAGATTAATTGTGTCTGTAGGAGGAGCCAAGTTCACTGTCACCACTCCTATATCACCATCTTGATTATAGACCTTCATTCCTCTATATCACATGTCAAATCTATTTCCCACTTCTTAACATCCCACTATGTAACTAATAAGAAAACTCTTCTTGCCTGCCTTGCCTGCGCTAGCCTAGGATGGACCGCGGTTCGATTCCCCGGTTCCCATATGGTCCCCCAAGCCAGGAGCGACTTCTGAGCGCATAGCCAGGAGTAACCCCTGAGTGTCACTGGGTGTGGACCAAAAACAAAAAACAAAAAACAAAAAAAAAAAACAAAACTTTTTTTTTTATTAGGGGGTAGGTTTGGACCACATTTGTTGGTGCTTAAGGCTGTTCCTGGCTTTGTTTAGTCAGGAGTGACCTCTCAGGGCCCTTGGGGATCATATGTGGGACAAGAGAGTCAGCCCAGCTTTGGTAGATTACAAGGCAAGTGCTTTAACTGCTATACTTCTCTCTGACCCAGAAAACTGCATTTAAAGGGCTCACCTGAGTGATCTGACTCATTTAGATAATATCTGTTATCTAAGGGCAATAGATTTGAGGATTTGAGACTCAAATATCAACTTCACACTTCTTTCTACTTACAGAACTATTCATGTTTGAATAACCAGAGGACAGGATTCTTGGAGGCCGCATGTAGTTACTACATGTACCTACTATAGAAATCACAGAGAAATTGACTTCATGTTTGTGTTCACATCTTCTTTAGTATTCTTAAGAAATGGCCAAAATGAATATTTCTATTGTCTCTACCAGCAGATACCAGGGATCCTGAGGCTGAACCAGAGGCGGAACCAGAAGGAGAAGAAGAGGAAGAGCAAATTGCCAATGAGGTCAACCTGGAAATAGCCCCTGCTCACTTTGGAACTGAGAGTGAAGTGGAGAGAGCACTGGAACAAGAACCTGAAGAGAGAGCTTCTCTCAGTGAGAAAGAGAAGCAGAACGAAGAAGTTAATGAGAGAGACAACTGCTCTGCCTCCAGCATCTCGTCTTCCAGCAGCACATTAGAGAGGGAGGACAAGGAAGACAAACCATCCAGGGACAGAGGAACTGGTAATTCAGTATCTTTTCTTGGTAAACAGTCCAGACAATCCCCAGGTGGCATCTCATTTGCTGGCCTTTGAGTTAACACTCTCAATGGGCTGGTTAGAATATATTACTCAGTATTGTTTTCTTTGATGCAAAATCTTTGTTTCACCATTATGCAATGAAAGGGGATTAAAAGATATTATTAGTTTGCATCTTAGAAATGACTATATATTGTGTCAGATTGAAGATGAGTGTGCTAAGAGGAATTACACATAAAGTCACTTATCAATCTTGGAAAGCCAAATTTGCTATTTGTATTACATTTTTTGTTATTATATACAGTATAACTTTGGCCAAAGTACAGGGTGTCAGGTAAGTCTTTATTAACCTTGAATCATGTTTTATTTATTATGAATAACTTTTAAATACGATTTGTCATAACTAGTTTAGCAGGCTTAAAATACAATGGCATGTTGGATTAGTGAAAATAAGCCAGGGAACAGAACTTCTTGGATCAGATTATTCCATTTTCTTCCAAATAAGGACAACTTTCCAAAAATGGAGACTGTTAACAGTGAAAAACCACAGACTTTCTACCAAAAAGCTAGAGCCATCCAAGTATATAGATTTGTAAATTGAGATTTTGCAGTGATTTTTCTGTTTTACTCTGATACTTCAAGAGTTCTAATCATGTTTATTTGATGTATCACATTTGTTCTTGAACCTCCCACAGTCTGCGGGCATCAGCAGTAGCTGTGGAGTGGAGGGAGTTTGGTTCTCCTAGTGCTTCTTGCTGCTCAGTTTCTCAATTAAATCACAAAGGCAACCAAAGGGATTTCCGATTGTAATCTTACTGATTGTACCTATTCTCAATAATGAATTTGTATGACTTAATAGAAATTTGCCTTATTATGAGCCTGTAGTTTTTTTAGTTCCTGTGTTCTGCTCTATTTCTTTGTTTTTAGAACTTGCAGATAAACATTGTTCATATGACTAGTCCCTTATCTCTACTTAAATTAAGCTTTGTGAGATTGGAGATCTCTGTCTTGTTCATTGTGAATCCTCACTTCCTTGGTGAGTCCTCGCTTGATGCCCAGAAAGTAATGGAAGTTCACAATTGAGACATCAACTTCCTGAGCATAACACATCATAAGAAATGGGAGGACTCTGAAAGGTGGAATGAAGGCAGAGACTACCTTGAATTTTGGTCATGATACAGGGTGTCAAGAATCTTCATAACTTGAATGACTTGATAGTGACACTCCACTGAAAACCCATTTCATAGTCAAGGGATTAGTGGATGGATTTTCTAATAGAGCAGAGTATCTCTTAGCTAATAACACTTGCCTTTCTCTAGAAAAGCAATAATGGAAAGTTTACTGCTTCTCTCTCTACCCAGAAGAACTTCAGTAGGAGCAAAGGTGAGCTTTCCTAGTGGCATCCCATGGAAAGTAGAGTATAGTGCTCCAATTTTCCTGGATCACACCTGAGGAGAACCTGGGAAGAGCAAGGAACTTTTTATAGTTGAAGATGTTCATGTCATATTTCTTTGGTGGTGGAGGCTAAAAATAAGATGGGGTGGAACAAAACTGTGAATATTTAATGTCAATGGCTTCTTTCTCAATAAAATGAGTCCTTAGAAGACTGAGCAGAGAGTGAATGATAATCAAATTCATCATTGGTTGTTGCATTAAGAACACATGGTAGTGTGCTAAGAGTAGAAGTACTCCTGTGAGGTGACTCCCCTGAGTTCTGTGTGCAAGAAACCATGCTAGCTCATCCTAGGGTTGGCAGGGGAGATGGTAACAAAAGTGGTTGGGTTATGAATGTCACATGGATATTTAGATAACTGGAACCCTGGATAAAGCAAATGAAAAATGTGAGAAAAGAAAGCTAAGGAAGTTTCAGGAATTGAAAAGGAGGAAGAAGGTACCCTATGAGAGTCAAGAAATAAGGGCAGGGGCTGGGCGGTGGCGCTGGAGGTAAGGTGCTTGCCTTGCCTGCAGTAGCCTAGGATGGACCTCGGTTTGATCCCCCGGTTCCCATATGGTCCCCCCAGCCAGGAGTGACTTCTGAGCACATAGCCAGAAGTAACCCCTGAGCGTCACCGGGTGTGGCACAAAAACCAAAAAAAGAAAAAAAGAAGTGCAGGTGAGATTACAAGTGATGAGGTCAAATAGAGCGAATGTAGATAGATGGAGTTAAAGGAGACTAAAGATTAAAAATAAGGAGGAGCCACCACAGGGACTGGAAAGGAATATGCAAAAAGCAGGAAGCAAACCTGGTGTGGGTAAAGTCCTGGAAGTCAAGTGAAGGGTGAGTATGGAAGGCTCCATCAAGTCTCATAGTGTTGTATTAGTTATTAATTATATAGTCCCTGAAGTACATGGAGTCGTATAGCTGGACAAGGGAGTGGGACTGAGAAATTTGGTTTTCATGGGGCCTTTCTCTACTTCGTTGGTAGAGAAAGTTTGTTTTGTTTTTTAGATGGGTAAGATGTAAACATCCATTGTATTTTTATATCAACAGAGAGGGTTCATTGTGTTTATATGCCAATGGAGAAGATCTGATGGGATGAGAAAGAGGGATGGCAGAAAGTTGCTGCCATGGTTTTCTAATGCAGAGTGGCTTGTCTGTGCTGAGAAGTCTCAAGGGCAGCATTGATTCAAGCCGGGATATAGGTGGGTAGGTGGAGGCAGAAGGAAGACTCTAAATATCTGCAGTCTCATCTCTTGAGCTCATGAACGAGGCAGCAAAGACCTCCTGGTGTGAAGCTGGGGTGGTCAGGAAGTTGAGAGGAGAGAGGAAGAATGTGGAAAGTCATCTAGGAGGATTTGTGGATGAACAGCCTGCTTGGCAACATTGAGCGTCCCCTACAAACTTAGTGTCAAGGTCAGCTGTGATCCACGGCTTGGTTTGTACATTCATCTCACACTTTGGAATTGCAGTGATGCAGATGAGAAAGACAGATAACTCAGTGTACTTTTTTACATTTGCTCAGAGTGAGGAACCCTCATTCTTGTTTCCTGGTATCTAGTTAGGACAAAGGCCCATTGTTGACTTGGAGTAGATGGGTGCTTATCAGATGCTTTCAGGACAGGCAAGAAAGAGTAAGGAAAATATTCCTAACTCCCTGTAGGCCCAGAAAGTAGCCACAAGCATTGGATTGTGTTTGGGTTCTGCAGCAGCATATCTACCTAGCCAACCATTACTGTCCCCTTTGATTACTGGGTGCAGGGCTCAGGGAAGCACCTCTACGGAGCCCAGAGTAGGTAGGTCTCACTGGTCCTTTGCTCCAGCAGGGATGGTTCCTGTCACTGGCTCATGTTCTCCTTCCTCTCTACTTTCAGGCTTGTGGTCGGCCACCGTTCAGGATGCCGGCATAAATGAACAGTGTGGTGACATCCTCACCAACAAACGGTTCATGCTGGACATGCTGTATGCCCATACCAGAAAGCCTGTGGATGAGGATGAGAAGGAGCAGGGTGAGGCCAGCAGGACCGAGCAGGGGGCAGAGGCCATGGCCAGCTTGGCCAGCAGGATATCCACACTGCAGGCCAACTCCTTGGCACAGGATGAGAGTGTGCGGAAGGTGGACGTTGGCTGCCTGGACAACCGGGGCAGTGTGAAGGCCTTTGCAGAGAAATTCAACAGTGGGGATCTGAACAGAACGACCCTTACCCCTGAGGCTGAGGCTGATGACATGGTCCCCGAAAAAGCCATGACCCAACAAAAGACTGAATCGGACTACATCTGGGACCAGCTCATGGCCAACCCGAGGGAGCTCAGGATCCAAGACATGGACTTTACTGACCTGGGCGAAGAAGATGACATTGACGTGCTGGATGTAGACCTGGGTCCTAGAGAGGCTTCGGGGCCACCACCACCACCACCACCCATCTTTCTGGGCCTGCCGCCCCCTCCCC
This sequence comes from Crocidura indochinensis, assembly GCA_004027635.1. Lineage (NCBI taxonomy): Eukaryota > Metazoa > Chordata > Mammalia > Eulipotyphla > Soricidae > Crocidura > Crocidura indochinensis. The sequence goes on along the minus strand of PVKC010000142.1, from coordinate 42,714 downwards.
CTCCACCACTGTTGGACAACGTGCCTCCCCCTCCAGCCCCGGCTAATTTATTGGCTCCACCTCCAGTGTTCAGTGCTCCCCAGAGCTCAGGATGGTCACAGATCCCCAGGGGTCAGCCGGCATTCACCAAGAAAAAGAAGACCATCCGTCTATTCTGGAATGAAGTCCGGCCTTTCGAGTGGCCGTGCAAGAACAACCGTCGCTGCCGGGAATTCCTGTGGTCGAAACTGGAACCCATTAAGGTGGACACATCCCGGCTGGAGCACCTGTTTGAATCTAAATCTAAGGAACTATCCGTCTCCAAGGTACCACATCCCGCCACTGTCAGCGTGGTTTGCAGAGCTGCTTCCCACTGATTTTCTTTGTTCTTCCGGTTGCTTTTTTTTATTTGGTAAAATTCTCACGGTATAAAAATAATATAATATTCTTTGTCTACAGTCTAAACGAACAAGGAATTCTTTACAGCTTAATATGGGTGCCAGCTTTCTATAGCATGCTCTCTGGGAAATCAATCATCTATAGACAGAGGCAAATAAATGAAAGATGCTAGCAGAGTCCCAGAACAGGCACTGTTATCAACTGAAGGGGAAGTTGACTTCTTAGTTTAGCAAACACCTGGATTTGTTTGTTTAGAAAATGTGTTTTTTAAACTTTTACCTCTGCTGATTATGGCTAATAGTAGTAATTTCAGCCTCAGCTGTAGCCATATAATGCATATAAAGCAACAATATAGGTGACATTTCTGTGTCTATAGCCTGGCTGAATCAGCATATTGCTACTATCTAAAATGCTTCCAAACAGCCATATATTTAACATCCAGTAAATGCTCGTGAATATGTAGATTGCTTGTTATATGTAAATATTTGATAATCTTGTAAGCATTACTCATGTGGTATTTGTAAGAGAAATATTTCATCTAGTATTATAAGTGGAAACCATGAAGTTATTGGGTACCTGAGAACAAGACAAAGAAGCTGCATATTATGGGGTTACAGATCTTATTTTAATGATTCTTTCAGTACTAGAGTCTTTTCTGTATATCTTAAAAAAACTGATTTAGAAAAAATAGAAAACCTAATGATTCTGGGTATACTGTAGTTTTCACATAGATTTCAAGTAAGCATGGCGGAGCTTACTACTAGTGGTTCATTTTAGCTCATGTGTTACTGGTATTTTGGGCGAATATAAAGCTTCCTGAGCTAGACTTTCTACCTGGCCACTCTTGCACTGATTTTGAAACTAAAAGATTTGCGCCACAGCCCAAGGCCAAGATGCCCTTCAGACAAGGAGTCGAGCTAGTGCCTGCCACTGCTTGTGTCACTGACAGGCCAGACTAGGGAGCTCTGATCCCTTGATCCGATTCAGACTCAGGCAGGGGGGTTGGAACTGAGTTGGCATCATCTCTGGTGTTGATTTCTGCTCAGTCTCACAATGTGAGCCATTCCATTTCTAGCTTCAGACATACCTCAAATGAGAATGAAATGTCTCTTGTGTTTATAACTCCAAACCGTTAAGATTCAAGATCCAACAGGGAAAAATATGTAGTTTGTATTCTCCTTTGGCTGAAGTAGACCTCCTGTCCCCTCTTTCTTTTTTCCTTAGAGAGGAGAGAAGAGGGGAGGAGAAAAGAGGAAATGAAAGGGGAGGGGGGAAAAGGGAGGGGGAAGGGGAGGGGTGGAGAGAGGAGAGGAGAGAAGACTCCTGTCCCCTCTTGAAAATGAAACCTAGGTAACTGTTTTGGGGCCCTTGTTCTAACTTTTCCCACACCGATAACACGTTGTGCTTAAACTACCCACATGGCCAATTCTGACCTTGCATTGGAAAGATGAGTATCTGGCCATTATTCCTTGTGGAAGTTACCTGGGATCTGACTTAACCAATACCATCCTCCAACCCCAGCAGCAGGTGATCCTGACCCTCCTGTTCACCCTATGTGGTTTATGTGACTGGTTGCACCCACTAGACATCTTTGGTTGCTTATCCTTAACCTTGGAAGTTGCTGGGGGAGACAAGCAGGCCTAGAGTAGAAGAAAAAGTAACAGTTGGACTCTCGTTTCTGACTTCGTTTTACAAAGGAAAGAGCAAGATTCCAAGTTTCCTTTCAAACTCCCAGAATGAATGGTTCCCAATTCTCCTTTCTCTGTGTCCAAGTATGGTCAGTGATAAGAGTTTGGCTGGTGTCTTCCCAATAGCTTAGAGCCACATTCTTGCATGAAGTGTGAATGGAGATCTCTTGAAATCCTTTACTGACTAGTAAAAGTACAAAATTGTGACTAGTTGTAACTAAGTGGGAACATAGAAAGAAGTATATTGAGAAATCTACCAAACAGATCCCATAATGTTCTTCAGTGAGAGTAAGTGTATGGCCCTTGGGAGCAAGGGAGAGTATTAAAAAAAAGTGAATAGGGCTTAATTTATGAAAGTGGATTTAATTTATGAAGTGAGAATGCAGATTAGAATGAAAGCAGAATACCTGGGAGAATTGATTCTGTTCTGTGTGTCACCAATACAGATATCATCAATTTTTACTTCTGCTCCCAATTTTTGACTGTGACTTTCATAAAACACAGCTGTAAACAGCCACTTCTGAACTTTGGCTCATGAGAAGTTTTTCATTAAACACAATAGAGCATAGCAAAAATAACAAAGACTTCACGAGCCAGCAAAGAGCACAGGGATTTGGTTTTAGTTTCCATTGGGAAACTTACACTAAAACCCAAGTTTCAGGACCTCGTTAGGACCTTCCATGTCAAACTCAAGAGATTTGTGTGCCAGATCTGGACCGTGTCTGGACTGGAGTTGCCAGTTAAAGAAATATAACAAACTGTTCGGTTCTTTGATTTTTTTGTTTTTTGTTTTTTTGTTTGTTTTTTTTTTACCAAAAAAAAAAACTGGATCTACTTTTTTCTCTCAACAGGAAATTATACATAGATTTATTTTATTATGTTTTGGTGGAGAAAAATACAAATCCTGTGTTAAGTTCCTTCAGATGGTATTTCTACTCTAGGACTAAATGTGGTGACTTGTATAAGAAATTATTAAAGATGTCAGGACAGAAAGACTGAGGCTATGGGGAAGTGTCACCCAAGGATATGGCATCATCCTGAGGGACCCTGGAAATGTATTTCAACCTATGCTTCTAAGCCAGGGCAACCATCCTCCTCTCCCAAAGCAACTTTTCTTTCCCAAGTTACAGTCAGAACAGGACAGCTGTGGGATGAATGAGAGACTAGCAAGAAGAAGGTAGTCACCTTCCCTTTGGTGACTCACTGCTCACGGTCACTCTTAGGCTCACTAGGTTTAGCATGGGGAGGGGACTCAAGAAAAGAGTTGGAGAAATTTGTTCACCTCGATTTATTCCAACATTTCCAAATATATTAGAACCATTAGTGATTTTTTTAGGTGAAAATTGACACACCAAGATTGATGTAGTTTGGGGTGAGCCCTAGCCTGGGTTATTTTTAAAAGCTCCCAAGGAACCCAACCCAGGCAGATAGCCATTGATTTAAAGTGGAAAATGAAACCCTGGAGACTACTACTCTATCAGACCCCTCTACAACTCTTGCCCAAATGTTTTATTCTCCTAAGAACAGAGTAAAACATTTCTAACTTGTGTTTTAGTTGCAAACATAAAGGACTCTCTTATTTTATTTACCATGGTCCTTTCATGCAGAAGCCTGCATGAAAACCCAATTACTGGGTTGATCTTACCTCCTAGTGTTCCCAGTGTCGTTATTCAGAGGACCCCTTTCCTTCTCAGAATTCTTCTGATTAGAGTCATAGAGAAACCACAGTTTTCCTGGAATTGTATTTCTTTTGCCTCTGTTAGAGAAAACTGCAAATATATTTAGAATCAATAACACTTACCTCCAAAACTCATCAATAAGGCATCCTATTCTTGCCAGAGATTTTATTCCTAACTGAAGGCTTCGTGCTTTTATTGGGACTTGTCACTTGTGTAGCTGCTACTGTTTGTTTGTGTTTGTTGCTTTTAATGCTTCCCTGTATAGATCACCCTCTCTTTGGTCATAAGATTGGGGAAAATTCCCCAGCTGTCCCATGTTAATGGCAGCTGTATCGTAGCATCTTTGTCTTTGTTTCTTTGTCAGTGCAGTTTTGAATCTATCACATGGTGTCACTCTTTGGCAACCAGGAGGAAGTACAGAGGAATGAGTTACCATTTCTAGAACTTGTGTTCTCAGAGACAGCCCAGGCAGCAGTGGGGGAGGCCTGTGAAGAGGTCACTTGCCTTTCTTGGAAGTACACAAACCTCATAGTATTCTCCAAGACTTGTCCCACTCCCTTCATAAATCACATCCTTCACCCAAGTTCCAGTTGCAGTCCCAACACCCCAGGGTTCTATGAGCTTAAATCCACTTTTTAGAGGTTACATTCTTTTATTTCTAGTAAAATTCCCCTTGAAAAATTCTTAAGAGGTGATCTTTTGTGGCAGCAGTACAGGGAACTTTGGAAAACAAATCCTAGTTACCTGACCACATGGCAAATATCCAGTCTTATCGGCACACCTTTCTCCTACTTTTTTCCTTTTCCTGTCCTGCTCATAGAAGTTTCTGCCCTGAATCAAGCATTTCCCTGGCCTCATTATCTTGGTGTTTCTGGCAAAAGCCCCGAGACTGTGGTGGATGGGTTTTCTGTTCCAATTCCAGGAACCACCCTCATTTGGTTGTGTAGTATCAGCTGAAGCAGACAGTGTGGCTGTGATTTTAGGAATCAGCTGTACTCAGCCACAGGGTTCCATAATTCCTGAGTCTGGAGGTTGCAATTTTAGTAACTACTTGGCTTAGCAGCCAATAATGGAATGAGCTTGGTGTGTAGGATGATTATGTCTATCACTTTAACCTCCTGCATTTTTTGTAATCTTGGAAACTGGACTCTACCTCATTCAAGGCAGTATAAGGATTAGTTTTTGTTGTAACTGGTAATGGGAAAGGAAGATTTTAATGGTCCCTATTTTTTAATCCTATAAAATAGCCCATGCTTTTTTCATATTTTCAAATTTATTTCCTATTTTTTTTTAAAGAACAATCTTCTCTCTGCCCAATAGTCCTGTCCAAAAATCTGTAGACCTTTAAAAATCCAAATCAATCACTGGATGCCAAAAATGTCTCTTTAACCAGATACCTTTGCCAGAGAAAGTCTTATTAGGGACTCCTGAGTTGGCTTTGGACGGAGGAGCTCAGGGTCTCTGTACAAGAAAACATCATCAATGCTGGTTTAAAATACTTGGTTGGGGGAGTTTTTGGGTACCTAAAGTTGTAAAGCATCCATCTAAATAAGCTACACTGATTAATCCAAACATATATTTTCTTCACAGATGTTTAATGGTGTTAAGGTTTTCCATTTAGTGGCAGTGATTTTATTTATTCCCATAATGCTTTAATAGTGGAGGCAGCCTCGCTTTTTAGCAGAGAAGTTCACGTTAAATAACAAGAATCCAACCAAATAAATGTTAAGTATCTGATTAACTTTAAAAAAATGATTCACTAATTGGGTAACCCCATCTTGCAAATAGGACAGTGCTTGAAAAATCTGTAAAAAAAAAATAAATAAAAGAGAGACTTTACAAGCAGAAAGGAAGCAAAATAAAGGAAGAGTGGATTGCTTCAAGCTTAGGTAACCTAGCTATGGGGACTGGGGAAAAGATCTTGTGGTGGTAGGTTATCACATCTTACTTGGGGAATTGGAAAATGTAACTTCAATAGTGCTAATAAAAAAATTCCATACTGGCCAGTTAGAATGACACTGATGGAAGAGACTAAAATTGTAGAATCGAAACCTCAATTAGATTAGATATTGAATCTTGGTGGGCTTAGCACAAACAATTCCATTTTGAACTTCTTGTTTTATTTTTAAAAACTCCAGAATCCTGCTTCGATTAATCCTGGCATCCAGTCATTGTTTGGCATGTGGAAATCACCATGTTATTCTCATAAAAACACAGAGACCAAGATGTTCTCTCCCATCTTCTTTGCTAGTTCTAACTATTTCTATAGTGTGTGCCATGGTTCAAGTGCTGTTCTCACTGCATTCACTCCACTGTCTCATTACCTTTGATCAAATCCCTTCGTGGTAGGTGCCAGAAAGAAAATTGAAGTACAAAAAGGTTCAGTGACTGGCCAAGATCATGTAGTATGAAGGAGTCAATTTCCAGCTTACCTACCTGGACACTTTCAGTTACCCTTCAGAGAAACTGAGTCTGCTCATAGCAAGTCAAGATTTTATTTGGTTCTAGTTGCTTTCATGTTCTGAACACTTCCTTCTGTTCTTCCCTGGGGCATTATAAAATTTTGACATTTCAAAAAATAAAAAGGAAAACAATGTCTTCTTCCCTCCTTAGTGCCCTTTGTGCTTTGTTATTGCAATTTAAAATTTTATGTGTTCTGAACTCTTGTCTCTAAGTATGTGACCTTGAGCTTGTTGGTCAGCCTCTCTAAAATAAAACTTTTCCTCTAAGATGAAGGCAGGGGTGGGAATTAAAATAAATTAGGTCTAATCTCCTGTACCTGACTTCCAGATATTGGGGAGGGGGTATGGCTTTGTTCTGCACACAGCCGTGTAGACATCTGAACATATCTGATGTTTTTATGCTATTGACTTAACCCTTCTCAAGTGATTTCCTGAGACTCCAAAATGGCATTTTAAGTTAACCTCTAAGCATAATAACTCCTATTTAGTGGCCCCCTTTCTTCACTACTTCCTGGACACTTCATCAGAATGAGTGTTACACTCAGAGGTCTTCAGAATGGAACAAGAGTGCTGATTTCCTAGAGTAGTTCTAGGAAATAGTTTTGCTACTGTGGCTTTGTACCACTTGGAGTGACTCCATTTGCTGGTCATTCTACTTAGAGCTGGCTGGTTCTAGACGCAGGGGTCTCAAACTCATTTTACCAGCGGGTCGCAGGAGGCTAAGTTGGGGTGATCCTTGAGTGCAAAGTCAGTAGTAAGCCTTGAACATTGGGGGTGTGGTCCAAACAACTAAAACAAAACAAAACAAACAAAAAAAAGATTTCTCTAGGGCAGGGCCACAAAATGTCGTATGGAGGGCCGCAAACGGCCCACGGGCCACGAGTTTGAGACCCCTGTCTAGAGTAAAGGCCCCATCCAGGAATCGAGGAGAACCTTCAGCTGCACATGATACTCATAGGCCTTTCCATAAGACTTGACAGTCAGCAGTCACTCGTTTCAGAGATGCCTCTTCAGTATTTCTCAGAAATTCTGTAACTCTATGGCTGCAGTCTATTTGAAGTCTCTTCCCAGAGGGTTCATTTATATTTTCTAAAATTAGGACTGTTAGCTCTCTTGTACACTAGGGGAATGGATTATCTCAATGACCTTCTTTCTGCATCTTCTCCTGGGTTCTCTGCTGATCTTGACAGAATCTCTTTCCATGGAGTATCTCAGCACTATGAAGTCTCACCATTGCTCTCACTACTCTCTCTCATTCACAATTATGTCTACTGACACTCATTCTTTTTTCTACAGTTTTCTTGTCTAATTCAAAACCAAAGACAAACAAAAGCCCTATCTGACGTCTAAGTCGGAAGCCTTTCTACAGAGACAGTCTTTCTGGAAGGACAACTTTTGGCTTCCTGGTAGTTTAAGCTTTGAGAGAGTTGCTCTGCTGCATTTTGGGTGTCACCACCCAGTTTTGCTGAGAAGTACTTAACTAGGAGCTTGACTAGTTCTGGTAGAAGAAAAAGAGTTTTGCTCTTTCCAAAACTACCCCCACTCTCTTTAAAGAGAAAGTTACTCTTTTTCTATGAACACTTCTGAACATTTTTTGGAACTTTAAGAGCCTGCTGACATGGTTTTGGTCAATCTTCCTCATTCCTTTTCTTTAGTTGTGGTAACTCTCTCCTTTTTTGTTTTTGGGTCTTACCCAGCAGTGCTCAGGGGTTACTCCTGGCTCCATGCTCAGAAATTGCTCCTGGCAGGCATGGGGGACCATATGGGGCACTGGGATTCGAACCGATGACCTTTTGCATGAAAGGCAAACACCTTACCTCCATGTTATCTCCCGGGCCCCTGGTGTATTCATTTTAATCAGGAAGTAATCACCTGTAGTATTAGTGTTAGCTATAAAGGAGATAGTTGAACTCAAACAGCACCTTTTACAACATCAAGGTCCTAGTGGTATGTGAGGGAGAAATGAATGGCTGTCCATTAGGTGTCCCTCAGTGTCTCAAGGTATTTGCTTCCCAATATTGGCCTTGCAAACTACAATCTTTGTTTCCCATATTCAGCATTTAGTCAAAACTTTTCTTTTTTGTTTTTAAGTTAGGTTGTCCATTTGCTCTGACTTGTTTTTTTGTTTTGTTTTGGGGTCACCCAGCAGCTCTCAGGGGTTACTCTTGGCTCTACACTCAGAAATCACTCTGACTGGCTCGGGAACCATATGGGATGCTGGGATTCAAACCACTGTCCTTCTACATGCAAGGCAAATGCTTTGCCTCCACACTGTCTCTCCAGCCCCTAGTCAAACCTTTTCCTCTTCTTCCTTAGCACCCCACACTCACTACAGTATTTGAAGTTAAATTTTAGAGTTAAGTTTCAGGGGCTCCTGACCAGCTTAGTTTGGTTGAATACATAAAAGACAAACCTTCCCCCACAAAAAGAAAAGAAACAAACCTTCCCTGCAGAGTGGGGAGGACCCACATTCTTAAGTCCCCAGAATCTGCTAGTGAAAGCTTCTAACAACACCGACTGTAATTGCTCCTCTGACTACCAGGTCCCTAAACAGCTGCAATGCTTTCAGCTTTTTTCTTCATGAAGAAACTTTAATTTATCCCCAACTGCATACTTACTTAGGTCTTAAAATAGAATTTTAGCAATGGAGTCTGGGAGGTCCCAGAAGAATTAAGAAACTATAGCCCATTTCTTCTTGCCCATTTCTCCAGACAGCTCAGCTTTTTCCTGTTCACTGGATATTCCTCTTCAGAGGGGAAGTAGGTGACATGCAGTAGGTTGGCTGGGGTCTACTTACAGAGTGTGGTCAAAACTCTAAGGCTAGCTCATAAGGTCCCATGAAGTGGTTCCCCCCAAACCTCAAGCTTTATTCCTGGCAGTTCCCAACAGCATAGACAAATCATTTGTATAGCTGCTTCTTCTTCCCCACTAGCTTCCTGCTAGATATTCTTTAAGTTCCTGTTCAACTGTCTGCTCTTCCAGTTCCTATTCCTTCCCAGTAAGCCAGTTATCCCACCGTTGAGCCCCTACCCTCTGTGAGCACTCTTCGTTATGGGACAAAAAGTGTCTTTTCCTTCAGGACAATCTATTACATCTAACTTGAATCAGAACAATCACCACAGCCCCCAGATCAGCTTGCCTCTAAGGAATACCCTGCGAGTCTGATAAATTGATCTCTTGCTCTCCCTCCCCACACTGTTGCTACCACTTTTTTTTTTTTTTTTTTTTTTTTGGTTTTTGGGCCACACCCAGTGACGCTCAGGGGTTACTCCTGGCTATGCGTTCAGAAGTCGCTCCTGGCAGGCACAGGGGACCATATGGGGACCGGGGGATCGAACCGTGGTCCGTCCTAGGCAAGGCAGCAGGCACCTTACCTCCTGCGCCACCTCCCAGCTCCCTGTTGCTACCACTTCTGATTTCCCAAGAACAGAAGGACAAATCTTCAGACCTTGTGATCACAGCTCTGGGCCATGTGTTGACTCAACATTTTATATATGGGATGTTGACCCCCAGGAACACCTGGGCAGGCAAAGACCATATCCATAGGCTATATTCATGAGAATTCCTAGATACCTCTTGGCTCCTGTCCTTTCATTATTCCTTTTGTCTTTTAATTTCTCATCCTTCTTTACACATGGCTTTCATTTTCCATCCTCAGAAGGGCCCTGTTTCTTGGGAGTGGGGTGAGGACATTGTTTGTGTTTTTGTTTTTTTTAAGATCACATTGAAGGAAAATCAATATTATTTTGTAATGTGTCTGATTCGCAAAGTTCCATTGCCGACCCAAGCTTGGCAGTGTCTCAGAGCTAATCCCTGATTTCTTTCTTCTGTGCAGAGCAGTAGCCAATCCTCCCCCAAGTTGAATCAAGGCCATTTGTTTTCCTCTCAAAATAAGTAGGATTTTGCTTCTAAGCATGAAATACAAAAAGGACCAAAGATGATGCATTGATCTTGGACTCTTTTTATTTTTATCACCAAGAAAACTGCTGCAGATGGAAAAAGGCAAGAGATCATCGTCCTGGATTCCAAGAGAAGCAATGCTATTAATATTGGTCTGACGGTCCTGCCCCCTCCGAGGACCATCAAGATTGCCATCTTGAATTTTGATGAATATGCCTTAAACAAAGAAGGAATTGAGGTAAGAGATGCTCTATCAACATTATTTGTATTCTCTAATAGATCGCATATGTGAAGCAATAGAGTGTCCAATATGACTTTCTCCATAGAATAACCTGCCATTCTTTTGCCTCAACCATTCTCTGAATAATATTAATAACTGCACCTTTACCATTCTAGAGGGAGAGAATCTTTTTTGGCTTATGAAGCTCTAAGATATCTTTGTTCTCTGTTTTATTTGCTTCATTCTGAGCACACTTCACTCATCACACAGTGGAAGAATATGATAACCTCAGGAGGCTTCACGTATAGCACTTTTCATGACATTTTCATGCCAAATATATTTAGCAAAGTATTCCAAAACTAGTCTTTACTATGTGTTTTCACATCCATATAATGAGCTCTTTCTCTTGTAATGTTCACTGAGATACTAGGATACTATCATTTGATAGGCTGGAGAACCCAAGCCCATTGAGTCTTTAGCACTTAATTATCTGAATGTCACGTGAGAAAGATTGGATGACTTGGCTATGATTTATACAGCTATAGATGCTCATGCAAATCAATGACTGACTTGCTCAACCAGAGTTCAGTAATATCACTCTGGTTCTGTACTTTCTTTACCATAGGCTGGTGCTAATTTATAGCAAGTCTAATCTCATATTTTGACCATGAAGCGTGGACTTGAGCCAATGATCCAGCTTGCAGATTTCAGTTGGGAAGTAGTACCAATTCTTTTAAAACCTCCCCTATAATGGGGGTTTATTCATATACAGTCTCACTGAAAGGCATAAAAGTAGAGAACCAGAAAAGGCATACTGTAGAGAAGAAAAGCATACCCTTGAACAAATTTTTTGAAAAGATGCAAGTTGGACCACTATAAATTACTCTGTTTTAGTTTTTGTTTTTGCTTCTGGGGTCACACCCTGTGACGATCAGGGGTTACTCCTGACTATGCACTCAGAAATCACTCCTGGCTCAGGGGACCTTATGGAATGCTGGGGATTGAATCAAGGTCTGTCCTTAATCAGCCATGTGCAAGGCCTATGCTGCGCCATTGCTCCAGCCCTATAAATTACTCTATGAATCTGAGTGTGGGAGAGTGGGATGGGATTGCTTAAGAAAGTGGCACCTGAACCCTGCTGAGCATGCCTGCTTTTGTGCTTTAAAATAAGAGCCCTTCATAGGGAAAGTTGTATTCTTAGATGCTTGTAAACTGATGAAATAGTGTGTACTCCCAAATCCATGCCCATGCTGACCTCTGATTATGATTTTACTTGGAGAAAGATTCTTTGCATATAGCACCCTGTTCAGATTTGGTCATATAGGACTTAGTCTCTTCCCATGTTGGTCCTAATGAAAAGAAAGAAGTGTAGATAAAGAGAAGACATTGTCTCTGTCAATTGCATGAAGAGAGAAGTGTGGATGAGAGAAGTCTGATTGCTAATGAAGTCAGAGAATGCAAGGAAGACATACAGAACTGCATGCCCTGTGCTCAATATACAAGATTGGACTAATAGACTTGCATGCTAGATGCTATCAAGAACTACCCATAAGCACAGAAACTCCAAAAAGACAAAGAAAGGGCTCTTCTGGAGCCTCAGACCATGTGGACCTACCCAAATCTTGAGGACAGACTGAATCAGACTGAATTTATTTCAGCGATTTTTAAATTCCTTTGTTTGTAACACTTGGTTGTGGCAGCACCAAGAAACCAATACAAGCCTAAAGAGCTCTCCTCTTAGAAGCAAACATGGCCTGTTCCAAGAGCCTTTATCTTTATCTTACAACTTGAGAGAAAATTAAGCCCGAAGCTCTGGAGTTAGGTCATGTGACAAAGTCAGTCAACATCTCCAGGTAGACAGCTAGAGAGTGAGAAACATGGCTGACCGGGTCAGAGGCATAATGAGAATAGAGGACCACAGGCAGATACAGAGAGACATGAAGACAACTTTTTGGGTAACAGGAAAAATGCAGACCAGACCCCAGAATAGAGCATCCTCATTATGGGGTCCCATTATAGGAGCAAGGTAGGAGGGTATCAACATTCCATTGAGTGGATTGAGGGGATAGCTACTAGCTAGATGATCCAAGTGTTTTTTTTTTTAATTTAAGACAACAACATAGTAGGCCTTCTTGCATATTTGGGTCATCCTATGCATTTAGCTATGTCCTTTGAGATGGCAAAAGCTTCACATTCATCCATAGAGAGGTTTCCAATGCAACCAGGGCCAACCTGATTGAAAGGGGGGAAAAAACCACAATTCCTCTTTCAGAAATAGTTTCCCTTTTTCATGAGAACTTTAAAATCCACTAGGAGTGATTGATTCCACTGGAGTCTGTCTTTGTTCTTTCCGAAAGGGCACAGCTCCCTGTGTGGGCAGTGGTTTAGAGACAGAAATTTACTCAGATTTTAGCATGAATCAGATTACTTTTTTACTTTTTGGACTAGTTTCCAGCTGAGCCCCCTTTTGATCCAGGAAGGAATGATGATGGTAACAATAAGGATGATGGATTTAGCCAGAGCCTCACAGCCCTCAACCCAACTTTCCCAGGGCCAGGTTCCAGGTAGGCACTTTATCCAGATGTTAATCAAAACTAAAGGCATTTACCATTTTGTTTCCCATCCTGAATTTGAAGAAGAGTGAGTTCAAGCTTCAGTCCATGCTCAAACTCACATGCCAGTGAGTTCAAGTGAAATTTGAGCTCTAAACTTCTAGTCTATAATACATACCACCTTTGTGGGGTAAGTTGTTCCCAGGATACCTGGGGCTCATGTGGGGAGTATGAAAGGAGAGTTGTAAAATGCACACTGTCCATAGTGCTTCCCATGGTCTTGCCAAAAGTAACTGATAGATGCAGTGACTCAAAAGTAGAGGTTGCTGCCATTGCCAACAGTACTGTCCCCTAATTGAAACTGTATTGTCATAAGTGTGACAAGTCCTCCATCCATTCTCAACCAGGGATATACAGACTTTCTGGACTGGCTCATTCTTTGAAGTAAGGGTTGTCCCGCGCATCATAGAGGTTTAACAGTACCCCAACCTCCACATATAAGATGCTACCTCAAAGTTAACCAAAAAAATAGTCTCCAGTAACACCCCCACCTCTAGCTGACCTCATTTGATTCTCTTAAGAACATGGAATCCAGGTACTCTCAGACATCACCTGCTGTCTCTGTTTTCAGGGTTCTAGGAAGACAGAAAGACTCATATGTATGTTCAGTGGTTATCCAGAGCTTCTTCCCCAGGCTTGTTGTTTCAGTTTGTGAGCAGAGATGGAATCTGTGGACTTCCCGGTCTTTGCTAATATGATTTCCTGCTTATGTCCAAAGGATTTTTTGCCAGAGTATCTGCTTCATGGTCTCAGGCACTCTACTCTAGCATGGCACCATGGCTTCCTAAAGCCATTTGAGCTCTGTGTCTTTCAGTGTAATTAAGTCATATTCAAAGACATCCTGAAGGTTTTCTTAGCAACCCACTGATGGGAATTTAGGTTTATTATGAAAACCTGAGGTATTAGTAAACAAATTATTAAGGAAATAATTTTCATAAGCTTATAAAATCAAACATTCTTTAGTTATTTTGATCAATTTTAGTTAGTTAATAATTAAGAATTAGTTAATTAATGATTATTTATTATGAAAATCTGAGGAATTAGCAAATAAATTATTAAGGAAATAGTTTTCATAAGCTTATTAAATGCAAACATTCTTGAGTTATTTTGACTAATTATAAAGTCTGTGTCTACAACATCACAAAGGCACTAAATGACTGTATGTAGGTGGGTAAGGGCACACCTAGTGGTGTGTAGGGCTTACTTACTCCTGTCTCTGTGCTCAGGGATTACTCCTGGAAGGGCCCAGAGAACCATAAATGATGTTGGGGATTGAATTGGGATGGGCCATTTGCAAGGCCAGGACCTTAACCCCTGTATTATCTCTGCACATTTTTAGTTTGTTTTCGATGGAGCCTCACTCAGCTGGCTCAGAGATTACTCCCACCTCCACGTTCATCTTAGTCATCTGCAGTAAATAGGATAGCTTAATTCAAAAGTCGTTGGGTTTCTCAAGAATAAGACCTACACTAAAGGCATCTTCAAGGATGAAACATCACTGACCAAGCAAGTGGATACAATGATAAACAAATAGGAGTACATTAAGTTAAGAAGTTCCTGCACCTCAAAAGAAATAATGATCAGAATACAAAGACTGCCCCAGGAATGGGAGAGGTTATTTACCCAACACCCATCAGACAAGGTGTTAATATCTAATATATACAATGCACTGGTAAAACTTAACAACAACACTAAAAGTCAATTCCCTTGGGGCTTGAGTCATTGCACAGCAGGTAGGGGGTTTGCCTTACATGCCACCGACCTAAGTTCGATCCCTGACATCCCATATAGTCCCCCTGAGCCTGCCTGAAGTAATTCCTGATTACAGAGCCAGGAGTAACCCCTGAATGATGGTAGAAGTGGCTAAAAACAAAACAAAAATCCAACCCCATCAAAAACTGGGGAGAAGAGATAAGTAGAAACTTGCTCAAGAAGAACTACACATGGCCAAAAGGCACATGAAAAAATGCCCCACGGCATTAATAATCAGGGGAATGTAAATCAAACAACAGTGAGATATAATCTCAAGACTGGCACACATCATAAAATATAGAATTAATTAGTACTGGTGAGGATATAGGAAGAAAGGGACTGCAATTCACTGCTCATGGGAATGTTGACTGGTTCAATCATTTTGAAAAACATTTGGTTTTTGGGCCACATCCGGTGGCACTCAGGATTTACTCCTGGCTCTGTGTTCAGTAATCGCTCCTGGCATGCATGGGGGACCATGTGGGATGCCTAGATTCGAACCAATGTTGGTACTAGGTTGGCCACTTGCAAGGCAAACACCCTATCACTGTTCTATCTCTCCCGCCCCAACATTATGGATATTCTTAAAAAAAACAAAACTATAAATTGGGGCTTCCTTGATATCTTAGTGGTAGGGCATTTTGCCTTGTACATGGCTGACCCAAGACGGACCTAGGTTTGATCCCCCAAGACAGGAGCGATTTCTGAGTGCATAGCCCGGAGTAACACCTGAGTATCACAGGTGTGACCAAAACAAAACAAAACAAAAACCTACAAATTGAACTTCCATTTGACCTGGCAATGCCACCCTTGGGAATGTGACCTAGGGGCTCAAAAACATAATGCAGAAAAGGCAGCTATAGTTTTATGTCCATTGCAGCACTATTCACAATAGCCAGAATCTGCAAAGAACCCAAATACCTGAGAACAGAACAGATGAGTGAATAAAGAAAGAGTGGTACTTCTGTGCCCTGATTACTATGCAGCGATAAGGAAAAATAAAGGCATGAAATGTACCTATGTAAAGATAGACATGGAGAGTATCATGCTGAGTGAGACAGTCAGAGGGAGAAGGACAGACATTGATGATCATCTTCATTTGTGGGATATTTAAAAATATTATGGTAATAACACCAAAAGATCATAGAAATTAGGGCCAAGAGGACTGGTCAATGATAGGAAGCTAGTCACAAAGAGAAGTAGGGAGTGCAATTAGGACAGAGAAAGGGATCATTATAATAATAATAGCTGGAAATAATGACTCTGGGCAAGAACTGAAAGGGTGCTGAAAGGCGATAAAATGGTATGCATAGTATTGCAAACCACAGTGCCTAAAAGGAAAAAAAGAGGGAGAGAGAGAAAGAGAGAGAGAAAAAGAGAGAGAAGTATCTGCCATGTGGCAGGCTGGGGGAAAGGTAACTGGGGACATTGGTGGTAAAAAACTTTCACTGGTGAAGGGATGGATGTTGGAATATTGTATGACTAAAACTTAATTATTATTAAGTTTTAATAAAGAATTATTATTAATAAAGAATTATTAATAAAGAATTATTATTCTTTAAAAAGACTAGACCTTTACGTCTTTCTGATATATGACTTTCATAGACAAATGCAAACAGATTGAAAGCATTACTACAGGAATATTGGAGAAAATAGAGGAGGATATTTTAACAGTGGTCTTGTGAAATTAAATGATAATTGAAAATAATTAATAAATTTTCAATGTGGTAAAAGAATTAAAGATACCTCTTACACTTACCCTCATCATCTACTCATGAAGTAAAAAAACCATCACCTTCTAAATGATGCTGTTGACCTGTCATTCCACTGTGTTACAGCTATTTTTATTGTCAGTGATATGTAAAGAAAAAAAATAGCTGGCAGATGGCAACCTCATAAATCTTTAACACTGAACAAATGGTTTAAATTAGAGAAGGGAAAAAAAACACAAAAAGTAAGAGTGTTTGATTACTTTCCCAAAGAGGAGGGAGTGGGGGAAACAGCTACAATCATCACAGGAAAATGCCGCTTCTGAAGAAGTGGGAAACGTGTTGACATTTTGGGTTTGGGAATTCTTGTACATGCTTAGAGCACTTAAGCATTAAGAAAATTAAAATACAATTTTTTATTACATTTTTATTTTGAAGATGAGTGGAGCTTAGATTCTGGATATTGTTCAAGGATCAACATCTGCTTGGATTGTTCTGATTGTTTTTAATATCATCTATGGATCGGATGGGATCAATGGCCCAGGGCTGTGGGAGCATTCACAGTGTATTTCATAATCATCCAGTTTCCCTCCATAACTTTAGAGATGGGTTAGACCAAAGAGAATGTTGGTAGAGGAGAAGTCAAGGTTCCCCTTCTGCCACCTCAACACAACACTGATCTTCGGTGCCATCTGGTATCACTGACTTCAGACTACCTGCCTAGTGCTCATTCAGCCCAAGACAGCTACTCCACTTCTGGTATTTCCTCTAAACACTAGTGTGTGTCTGAGCATGCCATCAATGTCCAGGTTTTCAATGTGTTATTATTTTTTTAGAGTAAAATTGACTTCTGGGGTATGTGGTTCTATGAGTCTTAAATTTTAAGTTTGTGCACTGTCAACTATAATTAATAATAAAGATAGTTTCATTTCCCCCAAAAACTCTAGGGCTCTCTCTTTCATCTCCAACCTACCTTTTCCTCTTAGAAGTCCCTGATCAAATCACTCTTTGTCTCTTGGAGAAGGTCAAGTAAAAGGAGTCATACCATGGACAGCCTTTTAAGATTGGTTTATTTCAGCATGAGTTTCTCAGGACATGGCACATGTAGGTATAGAGATATGAGTTGTGAGTTTTTATTATTATTAACTATCATTGTTGTTGTTGTTGAGGCCAGTGCATTTCAATAACAGGAGCCCACATTTTTTGGTAATTATGAATAAAGCTACAATGTTTGTGTACAAGGTTTTAGGCAACAAAAATAATTTCACCTCTCTAGGTACATAACTACAAATGGAATTTCTGGGTCAAAATTTAGTTATGTCTTACCTTTGAGGAATTTTTTATTCTCTTAATACTATCACATCAGAAAGTTTTAATTTAGTTGAACTTTGATTTATCAGCTGACTAGATTTTGCCACATAATCATTGCAGATCTTATGCCAATTATTTTTGCCAGAAGCTGTTTTTAAACTTATGTCAGTAATACTTAATAATAGGGTGTTACAATTTTGTGATGAATATTGTTTTCCTTTTTGGTATCATGTCTAGTAATTCACTACTGACTCTTGGTCACAAAGACACTCACCTCTGTTTCCTTCTAAACACTTTGTGTTTCCTTTTACTTCTAGATCCAAGTTCATTTTGAGTTCACTTGTATAGATATGTAAAGTTTCGGTTTTATGTGTTGCATAGGGAATTCCTGTTATAATGCCTTTTGGGGAAAAGACTATCTTTTCTCCATTGAATTCTGACAAAATTAGCTTTGTCAAAACTGACAGGTTTATTTGTGTAATATTGAACTTTATTCCACTGCTCCAAGAGTCTATCCTGTTGCTCAGGACACACTGTTCTATGACCGCAACTTTCCTTTAAAGGGGCTTCCTGTCAGAATCAAGAGTTTCTGGGGCCTATCTGTGTGATTCCTGGTCAATTGGGAATTTGTAGACTGTGAAAATGGTGTAGATTGGACTTTTTGATGGTAAAAAGCAGCTGGGTCACCCCAAAAGTATCTGGGAGATCATGTCAGTGTTGTGAAGGAGCCTCCTGGGCTACACACAGCAATGCTGTGGGACCCTGTGTTGCCGGGAATAGAACTGGGGTCTTGCATGTGCTCTAACCCCTATATAGTCCTGATATAATTTTATAATATATTTGAAAATCATATGATGTGATGTTTTCAATATTACTGTTTTTCAAAATAACTTTGGTTGTTTGTGTTCATCTACCTTGCCTTTATCCACAAAGTTATGTTTGTGTTTTGCTTAGACTGAGTTAAACTTGCAGAGGATTGGTTCTGTGGAGTCTTAATATACTTTACTCATTTATATAGATTTTTGATTGCCTCCATGAGCATTTCTACTTTGCAGTGTTTAGATGGCTTAGCTTTATGATAATTTTATCATTGAATGTTAAAGTTTAATGTGTAGATTCTTATTACCAATTATCAATATCATTATCATATTATCAATATGGAGATATAAAATGGACTTCTGTGGGTTGGAGTATTCGCACAGCAGGTAGTGCTTGCCTTGCATGTGGTCAACCCAGTTTGATCCCCAGCATCCAATCTGATCCCCTGAGCCTGTTAGGAGTGATTTCTTTCCTTTATAGATTTCCTTTATAGTGATTTCTTTTCCTTTATATATATGAGGATAATTGGGACATTGGTGGTAGGATTTGTGTTGGGAAATTAAATACCTGAAATGACTATATTATAAATAACTTTAAAAGTCACCATAACTTTAAAAGTTTACCATATTTTCTGGTGTATAAGACGACCCTCTAATTTTAGACTTCCTCTCTGACTCTGGTCAATCTGAGCAAGCTTTTGACAGTGTAGATTCAGGTACAGAACATTGTCTAAAAAACCTGCTTGGATTGGCTGAGTTCAAGAGGCAGTCCAAGCAGCCTTGCAGTGATTGGTGCAGGATCTAGTTGGAAAATTCGTTTTGTGACAGTATCCAGATGATTTTCATTCAGCAGCATATTGAAACGATTTTCAGGATATACTCGGCGTATAAAACGACCCCTGATTTTCGGTTGACTTTTTTTGTTTCAAAAGTCGTCTTATATGCCGGAAAATATGGTAAATAAAGTTTCAAACATTTTTAAAGTTATAACCCTAACATGCCCACATCTCTCATAGAAAATAATGCTGAATGATGAGGGCTCTACCAAAGGTTTTGAGGAGATCTTTAACTTTGAACACTGTAAGTTCATGTGGATTTGCCATGAACATATTTTCCAAATTGCCCTTCTTCCAGCCTTCAGTTTCCAAAATTTCTTGCTGTAATAACAATGCTTTTGTTTTAGGTTTATGGCTTATTTTCTTCTTATGATCCCAGAAATACTCTAGAGCTCCTTTTTTTAAAAAAATATTTTATTAAAACCATTGTTATTTCCAAAGTTTTTCATAGTTGGGTTTCAGACATATAATATTAAAGGGGCCAATCCCATCACCAGTGTCAACCTCTCTCCAACAATATTCCCAGAGTACATCCCATGCCACCACACTGCCCCCAGCCTGCCAGCATAACCCACAGCTTGATTGTTAAAGTTTGGATCTCATGATTTTATTGTTGTTGTTTTTAACTTAGATATTTAGTTTTATCCTTTCTTTTTGGTTTTTTGGGTCACACCTGGCAGCGTTCAGGGGTTACTCCTGGCTCTATGCTCAGAAATCGCTCCTGGCAGGCGATGGGATGCCGGGATTCAAACCACTGACCTTTTGTATACAAAGCAAATGCCTCATCTTCATGCTATCTCTCCGGCCCCAGTTTCATCCTTTCTTAACACCACCAATGCACCTTAGACCTCTTGGCCCCCGTCCCCCTTTCATATTGTGTTCCCCTGTGTGATGCTGGGTGTGGCCCCCAAAAAACAAAATGGATTCTGTATGAATGACTTTGTATTATGCAACATTCATAAACTCTCTTATGTTAAACTTTTAAATGCATTATATATTACATATATATTTTATATATTTTGTTTATGGGCCACACCTAATGATATTCAGGATTACTCCTTGCTCTGCACTCAGAAATCACACCCTGGCAGGTTTGGGGAATCACATGGGATGCCAGCGACTGAACCTGGGTTGACTGCATGCAAGTCAAACACCCTACCAATTGTTCTCTCACTCTAGCCCCAAAATGCATTATATTTTCTAAATATAATGTTATATTACCTGAAATTGGGATCATTTATTTTTTTCTGATGTGTATTTTTGAAATTTTATATGTCTGGCTAGTATTTTTAGGCAAGGTTTAATAGAAATGGTGAATGAAAATTTTGCCTTGTTCCCAGTCTGAAGTTAAAAATTCAGTATTTCACATCAATTGTGAGATGAGCTATAATTTTTATTTATTTATTTTTTTTTGTTTTTTGGGTCACACCCGGCAGTGCTCAGGGGTTACTCCTGGCTCCATGCTCAGAAATTGCTCCTGGCAGGCACGGGGGACCATATGGGGCACCGGGATTCGAACCGATGACCTTTTGCATGAAAGGCAAACGCCGTACCTCCATGCTGTCTCCCGGGCCCCGAGCTATAAATTTTTATATAGATGCAGTTTATTAGATGAAGCAATTCCTTCTTTTGCTGGTTTGCTGAGCTCTTTTGTCTTGAGTAGATATTTAATTGTATTCACTTTTATTAATTAAAATAATGATGTGAACTTTTTGACTTAGACTGTAGATAAATAGCACTGGCTAATTTGAATATTATATAAAATATAGTTAACTTTTTTAATATATTGCTCTATTTTATATATGTTATCTCAATATATCAACATTTATATGTATTTTAGTTATGTCTTTTTCAAAATATTATATAGTTGGCATCTTATATAATATTTTCAGATCAATTTATTTCACTCAGTAGTGTCTAGGTATGATACTTCTTGTTATTTCATAGTATAATAGCTCTTTTTTACTCTCTAGAACAAATATTAAGTGACTATATATACTGTAGCTTATCTATGAAGCTAAGAAGTGTAACTTAGCAGCTTATATATTGTAGTATTTTTTATTTTTTTATTTTATTTATGAAGACAAAGATGCAAAGAAAGAGGACAAGGTAAAGTTACAGTGGAAAGACGATCACCCATAAACAGAATTCTCAGAAGAAATTCCCTAGCTGGCACCTTAATTTTGAAAATTTATATATTTAAAATATCGTGTTAATGGTTTTTGTCTCTGTCTAATGTTTGTATTGCATAGCTCTATTCTCCTAGAACTAATTGAGGTTCATTCCCTCACCTGTTTGGGTTTCAGCCACAGATTCTGATCTGCCTTCTGTATGCTGTTTCCAGTGTCTGCTCAGTTTTCAGAGGGTACCAAGAGCTCACTAGTTCAGATCTCCAAATCTTTGATGTTTGCTTGAAGGTCAAATTCATGCATGAATCTAGGGATGAGTCCAGGAATTCTTAAGCAATCTTATGCACTTTCTTTGCCAGGCACTCATTTTCAATGACCTTTCCAGGACTTTTCAGTTCCCTAGGTCTTTCTCTCTGATACTCCACCTGTCAACCAGGGCTTTGGTTACCTCACTGTGTCAAGCATTTTCAATCACTCTACCTATATGTGGACCAAATTAAGTGAAGACATAAAGGAAAGAAAGTTGAAGGTTGCTACACTTTGTTGGGATGGGATGGCAGCATCACCCATGGGAGAGTTATAAGTGCCGGAGAGCCCTCCAGCCACTGCTTTCGATGCAAGGAGGTCTTTTGCCCTGTCTCAGAACTGGAGGGTCCCTTGGAGTATAGTTGGTACCTGATACTCTCTTCAGCATTTCAGGCAGCCTTGACCCCAGAAGGAAAGACCTCAACACACTACGCATTCTAATTGACCACTCAGTTCTAACTTTCTCTTCCTTGTCAATGTTTGCTTTCTAGTATTTTCAGAATTTGGTTTATGTTGCTGGTTAGGGTTCATGGTTGCTTTCTGTATGTCTCTCAGGAGAGATGCCCCCTTCCTGAGATTCCTCTCCTATCTTTACTCATTGCTTGCTTTAAGATGGCAGTATCCAAAACCACTTAGAAATAGTGAATTAACATAAGTTGACCAAAAATATGGCAAAATGGTGTCTCTTTGATTTGCTAAGAGAAATTGTTGTAAAGTGTCCATTATAGAAATATTTCACCTTCTCTTAGAAGTAATTATTAAAAAAATTATATAAGATTTGCAGCTTGTAAGAATCAGAATCCTTCTGATAGTTTTCTTTTTTCCTTTTCTTGTATTTCTTTTTTGGGATCAGGGGTAGGGCTACCATGGTCTCTCATAATTGATTTTCCCAGAGGTAAATAAAAGCAAAAAAGATGCTTTCCCACGGTGGTAGGTACTGGTCTTTCTTTTTGTCATAGATGTCGTACCCATCAGGGCTATACATGGTGGTACTCAGATCCCTGAACTGCTAGGGATCAATCTCCATGACTTGTATATTCTAGGCATGTGTTACCATGTACACTATTTCCCTGATCTCAGTAATGTTCTTTATAAGCACCAAATTTTTCTTAATTGCAATTGAATTTAGTATATTATTTATATAGTATATTTAAATAGTTAAACATTTAAGACGATTGTAAGAGTTCCATGTTCAGAAAACAATTACATTCTTTGAATAAATAAATATTTTTCATAAACTATAAATTAATTCATGAGAAGTACTGATTTTGACATTTTATTATAATTCCTAGGGAGCAGTGAGCTAATTCTCTTTTACTTTTTTACTATTCTCTATTTTTTTTCTTTTCTCTCATCTCCCATCCCCACTTATTGCATATAGTGTTCATGATTAAAGTCCAAAAAATCTTGGCTACTTGGCTTGTAATAGGATATAAAGAAATGAGAATTGTATAATTAATGAAGGAAAATCAGATGCTACCTAGAACATTCTTCTCTACTGTGCCTTGGGTTATTAATGAAATAACATCCATATATAATAACAATGCTGACAACTGAATATCTCTTACACCAGGTTGGAAAATTGCCATATAAATTAGAAAACATTGGTATGTGGTAGGCTTTACCAATGAGAAAATTATTATATTGTCCTATTTTTCTAGAAAATTCTAACCATGATTCCCACTGAAGAAGAGAAGCAGAAAATCCAGGAAGCTCAGCTGGCCAATCCTGAGGTGCCACTGGGGAGTGCAGAACAGTTCCTCCTAACACTCTCCTCTATTAATGAACTCTCTGCTCGGCTCCACCTCTGGGCATTCAAGATGGACTATGAAACCACAGAAAAGGTAAACACTTAGAATGTCAAGCCTATACTGCTTGCTGAGAAAACCAGATTTTTACTGGCAGAAGTAGAAGTAACACTTTTGATATGGGACTAAGAGGAAAGTTGACTGATGACTTGTGTCTATACTAGTTTTCAGTTCCCGGTCCATGCTCCAGTACCAGGCCACTGGGTAAAAAGGTTAACAATCTCTGGTCTAGACTCAGTGATTGGTGGTGTACCAATGAAACTTTGTTCTACTATGTCTGCCTAAGTATCAATCTGACACACGTATGCATGTCAGATAATACATATTTATTTGGTTCAAATAATTTTTCTGATTATGCTTATTGTAGGAAAATGTAGGAAAATGTGGATAAAGTTATTTATAACTTTTACATATAATATTAATCACTTAAACTGGCATTGTGGCCGTTAGTGGTAACCCAGTGGTCCTTTTGAGAATGCATTTCAGTGATATAATATTAATCACTTAAACTGGCATTGTGGCCGTTAGTGGTAATCCAGTGGTCCTTTTGAGAATGCATTTCAGTGAAGAATTGAAGATGAAACAACTGACAAGAAGTTGTGTGGAGACTAGAAGGAAATTGTGCTTGACAATGAAGACAAAGGGAGACTCAGCTTGATCAGAGAAGGGAAGAAGCAAGTTCCTCTCTGAACTAGGACAATGTAGGTGTGTTTATGGACTGAGTAGAAAGAAGACAGTAGAGAGTAAAGAGAAATATGGAAGGTTAACTAGAGGTGAATTAAACTGAGAGGACAGTTCAAAGTAGATTGAATAGTTCATTCAAGCACAAGAGGAGAAACTATGTGGTTTCTACTCTCCTACCAAGGGGGCAGCCAGGGTCTACACTGAGGACAAGCCAGGTGGCAGTGGGGTTTGGGAGAGAGTCACTGATTGTATTTGAATTCACTCAAAAATAAAACATGGATTAATTTATGCCAATTCATGACTGCTAAGGGTTACTGACTATGACTTGGTTGCAAAACTGATCAATATGTTTAAATTGTTTTCTCTAGAAAAAGAAAAATAATTTCAAAATATACACAATTATCTGGTCCACAGTGAAGGATTAACAGGGTAAACCTGGCGGAAACAATACTGTAGAGCAGGGTTCCTCAAACTTTTTAAACAGGGGCCCAGTTCACTGTCCCTCAGACCATTGGAGGGCCAGACTATAGTAAAAACAAAAATTACAAACAAATTCCTATGCACACTGCATACATCTTATTTTGATGTGAAGAAACAAAACGGGAACAAATACAATATGTGGCCCGCGGGCCGTAGTTTGAGGACCACTGCGTGTAGAGAATGAAGCTGAACCTTTGACTCTGGCTTTTTGAGAGGCTTAATAAGGAAGTGGAACTGGGGATATCACAGAATAGTAGCACTAGAGGAAAGGACAGACTGAGGTTGTGAGGGCACTGGACAGGACAGAAGCCAACAGGTCAAGAAGACAGGAAGAAAAAGAAAAAAGACAATCTAGAAATTAACCCAGGTCCACAGGCAAGCTACCACAAAGATCCTGGATTTTGGGACAGTGAGGTCACAATTTTTATTGTCCTCTGCCTGAATAAAGAAGGGCAAAAATGGGGGCTAGAGCGATAGCACAGTGGTAGGGCATTTACCTTGCACGCAGCAGATCCAGGATGGATGGTGGTTCAAATCCCGGCATCCCATATGGTTCCCCATGCCTACCAGGAGCAATTTCTGAGTTCAAAGCCAGCAGTAACCCCTTGAGTGCTGACCGGTGTGACCCCAAAGCCAAAAGAAAAACAAACAAACAAAAAAGTGTGGTCTGGATGTTGAAGGACAAGGGTTAAGTCAAGGCTGTGGTTTAAAGAGTGAATGAAAGAAGGTTGTGAACTAAGAGCCTTAACTAAGAATTGGGAGATTTAGCAGGAACAGGGTAAGACTGCATTTGTCATCCTACTGTAATCTCTTGTAGGGACCCTCAGCCTCCACTGGAGATACTTTGGCGACTATCTTCTGCCACCTTTGGGTTCCTCTACATCCCTAGAAGTATGCACAGTATAAGACACTGTCTCATACTGGGGAGTGTAACCACTGCTACTACTGAGTACAGAATGAAAAAGAACAAAAGTCAAAACACTCTATTATCTTCTTCTTGTTTTCATTGAAAGGAAGTGGCAGAACCTCTTCTGGACCTGAAGGAAGGAATAGATCAATTGGAGAACAATAAAACCTTGGGCTTTGTCCTGTCTACTCTCTTGGCCATTGGGAACTTTCTAAATGGAACTAATGTAAGTCTTTCACACACTTTATTCTCCTACCTCCTATGTCACAAAATCCTTACATTTTCTGGCAGTAATGTAAGTCAGTTCCTGCCTGTCTTTTGTTGTTAAAATATTAGGGCCAACCTGTATTTTGCTATAAATAAGTATTAAAAGTTGAGAAAATTAAGCACACTCTTCCTTACAAAGCTTTGCTACTCTCAGAATTAACATTGGAGCAATTTACTTCTACTCTCTATATGTTCTGACCTTAGAACTCAGTATTTGCTGTATTTAATAACTCAAGTATTACTGTACAAGTACTTACTTACAACTCAAGTATTTATTGTATGTACTTACATACAGTATAAATGATTTATTTTAAAAAATAGACATTTTTGGCTATTAAGTCGACGATTAACAAAAAAAATGGGAGCCAGAGAAATAGCATGGAGGTAAGGCACTTACCTTTCATGTAGAAAGTCATTGGTTCGAATTTTGGCATCCTATATGGTCCCCAGAGCACGCCAGGAGTGATTTCTGAGTGTGGAGCCAGGAGTAACCCCTGAGTGCTGCTGGGTGTGACCAAAAACAAAAAAACAAAACAAAACAAAACAAAACAAAACAAAAAAAGAATGGAAGAAATGCTGATCCCAGTGGTAGAGAGCCAGCCTGAGAGTACCTTCATTGAGGGCAGAGTCCTGAGAGAGCTGAAGACTCATGGCCATGATAGGAAAAGGCTGGAAGCTCATTTAATGTAGTTGAGTACATGTGATAAGTCAGGGATAATTGAGTGTGTGGCCAGAGAAGATTGTCTCACAGATGATCTAAGAGACTTCTACCAACCTTTGATTTGTAGCTCTTTGTGTTTTTTTTTCCTGTGAATCTGCATGAAAGTTGTTATTCCTTATTTTTTAATTTAATGCTTGTCTAATAGGCCAAAGCATTTGAACTAAGCTACCTCGAGAAGGTTCCAGAAGTCAAAGATACCGTGCATAAGCAGTCGCTTCTCCATCATGTGTGCACCATGGTGGTGGAAAACTTTCCAGACAGCTCTGATTTGTACTCAGAGATCGGGGCCATCACCAGGTCAGCCAAGGTATGTTGGGGCACAGAGGAGCTGGCTGTGCCTGCCCTCAGATGTTGGCTCTTCACCAATCGTTTCCGAAAAAAAAAAAAGCACATTCTATTAAATAAAACGCCCACAGGCTACTGCCATCTCCTGCCCTAGAGTTTGTGAATATGACTGGCTCTTGCTATTTCCAATGGACTTTAAAAATCTTTTTCCCATCCCTGGTTCCCTGTCAGATTCTTTCCTACTGAGGTATAAAGCAAGCTTGCCATGGCAGTGCTAAACCCTGCATCAATCGTTACTCATCAGGTTGGAATCTCCTGAGCATTCAGACTATCCAAATTGTTTGAGGTGGGCAAAAATGCCAAAAAAAAAAAAAAAGTGGTTTGTATATAAGGCACAGAACTTACAGCCCCATGGCTCCTGCTCTCACAAAATGACCACTCAGAGTATCTTAGAGGGAGAAGTTTGAGGGTAGGCTGCAACTCATCATACTTTGGCCCTTTGAAAACACTTAAATTTCATGTTGAGTTTTAAGTATCGGGGAACAAAACGTTAGACCCTCAGCTCTCAGCTGTCCTCATAGTAAAAGTATGAGTGGGACTAGAGCAGTCCAGAGAAATCCCAGTTGTGTTATAACTAGGAAACACCAGAGTCATGGAAACAAGTAAAATCTGAGTAGGATACAGGTTCCATCCAAGGTGGAGGAAACTCCTGGAAACCCAATCCAGCCTACCTGTGAACCCAGGTGGCCCTTAATCTAGGAATGTTTTTGAGTCTGTTTTGAGAAGAAGGGAGAAAGGGAGGTGGCTTTGTTACTTTCTCTGCCTTCTACAGAATTGACTAGTAGGAAATTAGAGCTGTGATGCTCCTTTGGCTGCCTCAGGAGCAAAATGCAGCATCTGACAGGTCTCCTGAGCAGTGGCTTTAAGCTGGCCTGACACGTGCAGCTATAGAATAGAAATTGGCATAGCCAGTGCTCCTCCACCCCCAGATCTAAGAATGACCAGGGTGTCTAAACATGATGCATTTCACTTACTGTGTTTATTCTGTATACAGTTCTCTTCTGAAATATGGACAAATCTCTTTTAGTATCCTAAGATCCCAACCCCTCTGTGGGTGTCCCAACTGGAAGTCCTTCAGTTGCTAATCCCACACCCCTTGAGCACCTTTCCTGAGGACATTTTAGTCTGGACTAACTCCTTGAGAGTAAGTCTGACATTCTGTCTAAATTCCGATCATCTTGGTCCTGTTTATCGAGCCACCCAGAATGAATAATATTTTTTTACTGTAAACTGGTTTTTCCCCAGGTCTCCTGCTAGTAAAGGTCAGCTTGTTTTCAAATGAAGGATATTGGGCTTTTCATCTTGAAGGATTGTATCAATACATTTGTACCACATTTGGGAAGTATTATATTACCTAGTCTATGTGTTTTACACTCAGCCTCCTTTCTGTGGCTATCCCTGAGCTGTTCACAACATCCTACGCTGACATGATAAGACTTGACATGGTGGCTAAGTAATAGTACAACATTTAAAGTATTTTTCTTACATGTTGTTGACCTTAGTGTGATCACTGACATCCCATCTAGTACCCTAGCACCACCAGCATTAATTCCTGAATGCAGAGCCCAAAGAAACCTAGTAATTTGCCTAGTATGGCCCAAAAGTCTAAAATAAATAAATAAATAAATAAATAAATAAATAAATAAATAAATAAATGAAAGAAAAGACTTGACTGGTTTATAGTCCTTATGTCTTCTACACACATGCTGGATGGGACCCACATGAAACAGTTCTCAAGAAAGCTCTTCCTGGATAGCACTTCCTTCTCACTACAGGACACTTCCCCACCTCTGGGATTTGTTAGGAGCTAATTACA
Organism: Crocidura indochinensis; assembly: GCA_004027635.1. Taxonomy (NCBI): domain Eukaryota; kingdom Metazoa; phylum Chordata; class Mammalia; order Eulipotyphla; family Soricidae; genus Crocidura; species Crocidura indochinensis. The sequence continues at coordinate 13,886 of PVKC010000142.1, read as the reverse complement.
GATTGGTTGGTAACCTTTGGTCTGACTGTGAGGAGATTAGGTTTGGGTTCCAGGTAGTCCGTTTATGATTAGCAACTGTTATTTAACCTCTCTGTGTACATTAGTTCCTCATCTCTGAAATGGCCCTCGAAACATTCATAGAGTTATTTGGAAGGATCTGATCTAATTGGGGCAAACTCCCAGCCATGCTAATAAGATGCCACATTAAGCTTGCTCCTCAAGCTGCATTCATTCAAAGTGCTCCCAACCCCTGCCTAGCTTCTATTGTCAATGAGGGTTTTTTCCCTTGCAACCACCTAAATATATTACAGTTGAATCTTTTCTCTAAAAGGAAAAATCAGGAATCATCTCTCACACTGCATTCACTACACATTCTGTACCCATTGTGGCATGCGCCAAGCACTGTCAGGTCAAACTAAATATAACTGCTTGATACATGCCTGAACTGAAGTGAATATTATTGAAGTTTTGGTGAGTACAGTTAGAGAAAAAACTACACTAGCAACTAGCATGACATGGTAGTGAGTGAGAGAAATAGATTGCCTGTCTCAAATACAGGCAGGGTGAGGGAGGAGGACGATGAGGGACATTGGTGGTGGGAATGTTGCACTGGTGAAGGGGGTGTTCTTTTTATGACTGAAACCCAATTACAAACATGTTTATTGTCAGGGTGATTAAATAAAAATGTTTAAAAGTTTTAAAAGGCATTAGTATTTTCATGAATTAAGGCCACTATGGACATAAATGAGAACCAGTCTGGAAATTTATACTTAGAATTATCGCAAATGAAAAAAAAAAAGAATTATCGCAAATGGTTTGGAACCTCCTTGACCTGATAGATAGTACTTTCAATTAATTCCAGATAATCTGGAGCTTTTTTTGGATTTAGTCCTTGAATTGTTTAATTCTTTAAATCTTCATTTCTTATCCTTTCGGTTGAATTTCTTATCCTTTCTCTGTCCTATTGTGTTACAGTAAAATGAAGTCTTTACTAAACTAGACACAGGATTTCTCTGAATTGAAGAAAACCATTGTGCTCAAGTTCCATAAAGTCCTTGATTACCCAAATGGCAGGACTCTGCCTAAACTTGCCTTTTGGTTTTGACCCCTTTAAACTCAAGAAACCAAGGACATGCACTATCTTGCTTGGCCCCCCTGGAGCATCCCCTCTGCTGAGTGGGTCTTTGTCCTATCTGGTGGCAAATCCTCTCCTGGAATGAATTAATCCCCTTTATTGATTTACTAAGGTTAGAAATGGAGGTCTGAGGCCATGCCAGTCTCTAATCTTAGACCACAGTCAGCAGCTTCTAAGTAGTGTTGATTCATCTTCTTTATAACAGAGGGGCTGGCAGAGAGGAAAGATGTGGGATTGAAGGGGGGTCTGTATATCCTAAGTGCTTAGAATGTCTAGTTTCTACAATGAAGCTTCTTTTTGGGGGGTAGAGGTGCTCAGAAGCCCTCTACCTCTGCTTAGCCAACCAGACCAGCAATTTCAAAATGTGTAGGACTGGGGCCAGAGAGATAGCATGGAGGTAGGGCATTTGCCTTGCATGCAGAAGGATGGTGATTCTAATCCCGGCATCCCATATGGTCCCCTGAGCCTGCCAGGAGCGATTTCTGAGAGTAGAGCCAGTAGTAACCCCTGAGTGCTGCTGGTGTGACCCCAAAACCAAAAAAAAAAAGTGTGTAGCACTGAGGATATGGTGGTGCTGCTCAGACCCTGTAGTGTTGGGGATTACCCCAGCCACCCTGGTAGCCCTATATTTATGCATCTGACCTCCAATGAACCTTCTTGAGAACAGTAACAGTAACAGTAATGGTCTCATTTGGCATTTACCATCTTAGAACATGGTATGAGAACTGGCATACTTTACATGAGTGTTGACTGAATGAGTAAATAGGCAGATAAATAATTTATCGTACAGTATAAAAGAGGTCATGATGGATTGAGGATGGCTGCCCCTGAGCTGTCTCCCACATATCTAAGCCTTCATGTAGGACTATGGTATGTACCTCTGACCTTAAGTGAAATATCTCTGGGGAACAAAAGGACTCTTGAAAGAATTTATGAGACATCTGTTCAGTTCATCTTGTACTAAGGCTCCTTAATATCATGTTTGAATTTACAGTTCCCAAAGACTTTTCTCAGATTACTCCAAATATGGCATAGAAAAAGAGGTGACACTTGTATTGGGTTCATTTAAAGAACAGTTTTATCACTAAATAATTTGATGTAGAGATAATGAAAAATACACATGTGGATAATTTTTAGGCCATAAATATGTTTGTATTTCAAGATGTAAATTTGATTTTGATGGTTGTTTCTTGCCAGAGGCAATTGGGTTTCCTGGTTCAGGTCGGTGTCCAGTGGTTTTAGTACGTTTGCAATGTTCTCGCTCTGATTTTCAGGTCGACTTTGATCAACTTCAGGATAATTTATGTCAGATGGAGAGAAGATGCAAAGCTTCATGGGATCACCTCAAGGCAATTGCAAAACATGAAATGAAACCAGTTTTAAAACAACGAATGTCAGAGTTTTTAAAAGACTGTGCAGAGCGTATTATAATCTTAAAAATTGTCCACAGGAGGATAATTAACAGGTAAATGAATAAAGAACTTCATGGAAGATCAGTTAAATGGCACATTAAAACCCATTCTGCAAGCCAAGATCTGAAGGTTAAATTTACAAAATTTGTTCAGTAGATTCTTAGTATATAGTTAGTATACAATCAAAACATTTTTTTTTTTGGTTTTTGGGTCACACCCGGCAGTGCTCAGGGGTTACTCCTGGCTCCATGCTCAGAAATTGCTCCTGGCAGGCACGGGGGACCATATGGGGCACTGGGATTCGAACCGATGGCCTTTTGCATGAAAGGCAAACCCCTTACCTCCATGCTATCTCCCAGGCCCAATCAAAACATATTTTAAGGTTTACTGGGTATAAAATTTTTCTCATTCTCACACATCAAATAATAATGAATATATAATTTCATCAAATCTTGAGCTTGGAAGGAATCTTGGAGACAAAGTCATCCAAATACCAAATATCTTTCTTGATTAGGAATTGCCTAACTTCCTTTTTTTTTGGGGGGGGTCACACCTGGCAGCGCTCCAGGATTACTCTTGGCTCTATGCTCAGAAATTGCTCCTGGTAGGCTTGGGGGACCATATGGGATGCTGGGATTCGAACCACCATCCTTTTGCATGCAAAGCAAATGCCCTACCTCCATGCAATCTCTCTGGCCCCTCCTAACTTCTTTGATAAGTTGAACTCTGGTTCTGTTGAGCAGATTTATGGAGAGCTTACTTTCTGGCAAGGCAAATAAATATGTTAGAAAAATTTCTCCTAGATATAATCATAGTCTTTCACCCATTCATTTAGCAGTGGCTGCTCTGTGCTACATCAGGTTGGGTTTGGCTCTAATGCTGTTAACTGATCCAGCCTTTCTCAAAGTCACAGGATCCTAGAGCACTGTGAGACACACAGCAGTGATATATCAGGCTGATCTGGAGCACTGGGAATGCTGCACTTAAGTCAGCACCAGTAGAAGAGCCTGTAGTCTTCCAACTTCCAGGATCAGGGTATTTTTTACCAGGCACCACCACTTCTGTTTTGTCACAAAGCATGGTCAGAAAGCCCTCACTCTACCCTCTAAAGTTGCATGCTGATTCTTGGTCCATATACCATGTGTCTTAAAAAAGTACATGTTCTTGAGGCGGGAGCAATAGCGCAGCAGGTAGGGCATTTGCCTTGCAAGCAGCTGACCCTGGTTTGATCCTCAGCATCCCATATGGTCTCCCAAGTCTGCCAGGAATGATTTCTGTGTGCAAAGCCAGGAATAAACACTTAGCACCACCTGGTGTGGCCTGAAAACAAGAAAACAAAAACAAACAAGAGTAGGTGTCCAGATCTTGGCTAGCTTGTGGCCTGATGGCAGTCCCTTGAAAGCAGGCAGGATTGTGTGCTGCTGTTTTAGGGAATCCTTCCCATAGGGCCCAGACTAGGCTGAGCCCATGGAAACTCAGAGATCTGCAACCCATGCAATAGCCAGGTCTGTGTGTGAGAACTTTATTATCATTTTGAAACACGGGTATGGTATTCTCATTTATCCTCCTGTCTTTCATGTTATCGTGGGTTTTTTCCTGTCTTCTTTCCCCCTCCCCACCCCCTTTTTTGGTACCATTTTTACTTATTTCCTTCCTTCACTTTCCTTGAACCCATACAGATTGTTCTTTAAAAATAAAGGGAAAAAAAGCAGACTCTGTTGTCTGCACATAGATCCTTCTCCGGGCTTGTCATTTGTTGCTTTGATAATGATTTCTCCTGGGTCTCAATCCAGATTGTTGAGTCTGGGGGGTGGGAGGTGTAGTGTTCAGATGTCAGACAAAATGGGGATCAGTATGAGAATCTGCCCTCCAGGTTGACAACTATCCATTAATCAATACTTTGAAATTCAGTCGTTTGACTGTAAATCCCCCTCCCTGTCTGTCCTGCATCTAGACCTTGGAGCTGCCCTTTGGGTAAGAGGACCTTATCAGATATTTTGTCAGATTTCTTACTGAAATCAAAGTACACTGTGTTTTCAACACACTTTATATGGGAGTGCAGGGAATGTGAGCAGCTTTGGCCTCCATGCTTTGTATGATACAAGCAATTTCCAACTTTAAAGAACTGTTCAAATAAACAAATAGTTTCCACTTGGAAGGTCAAGAAACTGGAGCAGTTTTAGAAAACTCTTGCAAGGCTATTATGCCTGATCATATTGGCCACTCTACCAAATGGATAAAAAGTTTTTTAGTGAGATTTTTATCCTTCACCTATAGTACCAAGTAGAAAGCAAACATCCTTGGCTCTAATGGCCCCATTCTCCATGTTCAGCCTGTCATCTGACTAAAAGCTATTCTTGTGGGACCCAAATCCCAGTAGGCTCATCCATTTTCTCTTGAGCTGACTAGGATAAAGCCAAAATTCTCTGCATTTACAGTAGTAAAAGAGGTAGAGGATGAAAGGGGACTCCTGAAGGTCACCAAGTAAAGACATAAAAATCACAGAAGCCAGGTTCAAATGCTGTCTAGTCGAGGCCACATTGTGGAAATGATGAGAATAAGTTGCCAGCTAAAATGAAACTGGGATCAGGACTCAGAGCCCCACAAATTTATTTTGTATTTCCTTTCCCAGCTCACTAAGTTCCAAGTAGATAAACCAGGTTTTTTTGTTGTTGTTGTTGGATTATCAACAATTTTTTATCTTAATCAAAGGAGAATTTGATAAGAATTTTTTCTATTATCAATGCAATTAGGTTTTCATTTTTAGTGTGTCTTGGGGGTTTCAGAGGTTACTCCTGTCATATTGGTTTGAGGCATTCACAGAAGTGTTTAAGTGAACCATGTGTTACCAGAGAGTGAATCCAGATTTTCTGCATGGAAAGCATGTGCTCCATTCCTTTGAGCCTGTGTCCAGCAGGATCCATTTTTCAAAGAAGGAACTATTAACTGGTGCTGCTCTGTAGCTCTCCAAGTGTCAAAACTATTTGTCCATTGTGGATTAATTCAACTTTCACAGGTAGAGAAAATGCCCATTATTTCTCCATTCACTTAGCTCAGTCTCCCTCATAATTATAGCCTGGGACCTGACCAATAATGGAAACATTAGTGTCCTGAATGCCTTATCTTGGGGGAGAATTTGACTCCCCGTTTCTCCTTTCCCAGTTGACCTTTAGAAAGTGCAGTGATTTCCCACTACCCCCCCCCCATGTTTATGCTGTAAAAGGGCAGGTTCTTAGATGATTGGACCATCAGAAACATCACCAGCTCCCACAAAGGCAGGGCAGATTCTGTCTAACTACTGCCTCTGATTGGCAGCTGAAAGGGTAAGTTGAAGACTCTTTCCCTTTTGATGCCAACTTCTCCTTAGTCCATGCAACTCTGCACCCACCAGCTTCCATATTCCCCAAGAAGCATCTTACCTGGTGCAATAGGGCTGTGCATCCTCTTTGTCTCCTCAGCTCCAGTGCTGCCCTTGAACTTTGCCCCAGTGCTCCCCTTTGCTCTGGAAGCACTCTACCTTCCCTGGGTGCTCCTGAGGAATGGGAGTCTCTTTGAACTTTGGCATCTCTGTGGACTAGCATCAGACTTCTCCCCATTCCAGGCCCGCCCCCCAACACTGCCTTTTCTAATCCCCTCACAAACATATTGAGCATTTCTGCCTCCTGCTGCTATATAATGGGTCTTTTCTTAGTTATTCCAGTGTCCTACTCTTGATAAAGGAGCAGACAATCCGTTTTAGGCAAAACCTGGCTTGCAAAAATTGTTCCTAGCTAAGAAAGCCGTGTTCTGAATGTCTGCACATTAACCTTCCCCCTTCCTGTCTGTGCTGCTGCTCTGACAGTGATGTACTCATGGCATACAGACCCCTTCTTTATTCCCATAGATCATTCAGCTGCAATTACTTTGTGACAGGCATGGAGAGAGGAGGGCCATGTGCTAAGGAAGACCTGGTGGGAACTGGCATTCTAGGGGAGCAACAAGTAGACAACATCCACACTGGTTCTATCATCCCCAAACCAGCCCTCTCCATTTTGAGAAGAGCACCATATTCAGGAGCACATCAATGGAAGGGACAGAGGATAAATCAAGAATGTTTGGCTTGTACCTCATGACACTGATAAAGAGAAACCAGGCCCTTCCAAAGCACAGATCTTCATTTCACATATCCCTGTAGCTATCAACTCAATGGACACAAAGGCTTTAAATCAGGGGTCTCAAACTCGCGGGCCGTTTGCAGCCCTCCATACAACATTTTGTGGCCCGTGGCTGGCCTACAAGTATCGCAGTATTCGTGATTATTCGCTTACCGAATAATCGCAATAAAAATCGCATTATTAAGAAAAAAATCGCATTAAACATTCACATACCTCGAGCAGTTCCATTCGGGGTATGCAAATGTTTAATGTGATTTTCTCTTACTAATGCGATTTTTTGGGGGGGTCACACCCGGCAGCGCTCAGGGGTTACTCCTGGCTCCATTCTCAGAAATTGCTCCTGGCAGGCATGGGGAGGGGGGGGGACTATATGGGGCACCGGGATTCAAACCGATGACCTTTTGCATGAAAGGCAAACGCCTTACCTCTATGCTATCTCCCGGGCCCACTAATGCGATTTTTTTTATTGCGAACATTCAGTAAGAAAATCCCTTATGCGGCCCTGCCTCACCCTGACTTTGCCTCCTGCGGCCCCTAGGTAAATTGAGTTTGAGACCCCTGCTTTAAATACTTGCTTCCCTTAAAATACTCCCTTTGTCCTTCTGAAGGAAGTAGAAGTATAGAGAGGGCAGAAAGTGATAATTAGTTGCTATTTAATGAAAGAGGAGTGTTAGTGAAAGCCTCTCTGAGGAGGGTGTTAGGATGAAAGACTGTGGGGTGAGCCAGAGGTCCATGCAACTATCTCAGGTAAAATGTAATGGACATTAGGAATCTGCTGCCACTGGCACCTGTCTGCCCATAGCCCTCCCAGCTAAGTGGCTTCCCTGCTCCATTAGCAGCTCCATAATTAGAGGACTCAGCTTGCCATCTCCATATCACCCCGAGGTGCCTGACATTCCACATTGGAGGACTGAGGCCCTGTAATGGATTTTTCTGGGTCTCCCAAGGAATTAATGAAGTTGCTGTCATGACATATGAAACCCGAGCAGTAGTGGGGCTAGAGCTGTGGCTCTGAGAAGTGCCACATTCCGGCTGTTCGTTTGCTATGGTGCACTTGTTCCCACTTTGACACCATTCTGCACATTTGTACAAAAAGTCTTCTTTGTAATGAAAACAAACAGGGCTTCTTCTGTCCGAACAAATAGAAGAAGTGCTGGGGCACAGAGCAACCCTGTGTTCGTTTTAGAATGGATTTTCCCCAGCAGCTGACTTCCTCCCTCCTGTTCTCTGTGAGGCTTCCAGTTTCACCATCTCTTCACACAAACTTTTTTGTCTTTTTGTTGAGAACCATTCTGGGGAGTGTGGAGTCCAGCCTTACTGAGCTTTTAATTGGCAGTCCTTGAATGATTAATGACCCTGAGCTGCTTTTCAGGTGCTAATTAGCTACTTCATTTTTTTTTTTTTTAGAAATTCCTGGCCTGTATCCATTTTTAAAAATTCATCTTTTCTAATGTGAAGCTGCAGCTCTCTTTATATGTTTTGAATACAAGTCTTTTGACAGACATGTACTGAATTAAAAATTTTTTATTAAATCACTATGAAATATGAAGTTTAAAAGTTGTTGATAGTTGAATTTTGGTCATAGAATGTTTCAACACCCGTCTACTGCACCAATGATCATTTCCCACACCAATTTCCTGTTACCCTCCTTTCCCCACCCCACCCCAGCCTACCTTTATGGCAGACACTTATCCCTCTCTCAATTTCTTTTTCTCCTCCCCCATCTCCTCTTTCCTTTTTTTCCTCCTCCTCTTTCCCTTCCCCCATTGTTTTTAGGCACTGTGGTTTGATTGCAATTATTTTAATTCGCATGGACTTTCACTTTTTTGATTTAGGTTTGGGGTCACACCAATGATGCGGGGGGTGGGTTACTTATCGCTTTGCACTCAGGGATCATTCCTGGTGATGGTTGGTCCTTGGGGGCCTGTATGGTATACTGGAGACCAAATCCTGATACTATGTTAGGCCAGTGCCCTAACCATTGGATTATCACTCTGGCCACGTGACTTCTACTCTTTTTTTTTTTTTTGGTTTTTGGGTCACACCTGGCAGTTCTCAGGGGTTACTCCTGGCTCTATGCTCAAAAATTGCTCCTGACAGGCTCGGGGATCATATAGGATGCCAGGATTTGAACCACCGTCCTGCATGCAAGGCAAATGCCCTACCTCCATGCTATCTCTCCAGCCCCACTGACTTCCACTCTTGATTATACACTTGGGTGCACAAAAATTTTTAATCTTGATGAAGTACAATTTATCTGTGTTTTTCTTATGGTTGCTTGTAATATTAGTTACAAAATTTTCATTTTAATTACAAAAATTTTAACTACAAAATCTTGCATCACCCAAAATTGTGATAGTTTATATGTTGTCTTGGCAGTTGAATAATTTTAACTAGCATGTTTGGTCTTAAAAACATTTTTCAAAAATTTTTTTCTTTTTTTTTTTGTTGCTGAAACATTATAACTCAACCATAAATAACTTTGTAAATCACATGCATTGAATACTTTTTTTTTAATTTTTAGAAAGATACTGCCACTCAGGGCTTCAACTCTGATCATGAATCACCTCTGGTAATGATCAGGAGTTGTACATGCTGCTGGGGTTTGAACCTGAATATGCAGCCAGCAATACAAGATTAAACACTTTTTTTATTATTTATTATGTATATTTATTATAAATATATGCCTTATACTTTATTCTTTCTAACAACAAACAATGTCTCCCATTTGAAAACCAACCCAATTCTGTGGATATGGCTCCCTGGTAGGGTAGAGCCTTACGTGTGAAGCAATATGTATATGTGTGAAGCCTTAGTTTGATCCATGGCTCTGCATGGTTCCCAGAGCATTACTGCCTAAGACTCCACACCAAAAAAAACAAAAACAAAAAAAAAACACCACTTAAAAGCCAAATCTGTATTCAAGTTGAAAATCATCCTGATTAAAGCCTAAAGGTTCTAGATTTACTAGTGATAATATCATTATTTTAATATGTTCTATATAAAAATGTCTGCTTCTTATTGTCTTTTCTCTTTTTTAGTGATGACTAAATGTTAAGTATTTTACAAAAAAAATAGTGATCAAAAGAATTCAGTAATTATAATTGCAATTTAAATAGCTGCAATGGGTTTCTTTTGTGTTAATTTAATGTGTCCTGATTAAGATTATATGTAGTAATACAAGAGAACATTTCAAAATGTTTACTCAGAGAAAATTTTATAAGCATTTTTAGAACCCATTCATTACCATATTATTCATAACATCTGCATGTCTAGTCCAGTATTTCTTAAAACATATTCCCCAGGAATTTCCAGCAGCCTTTCTTTATTTTTTATTATTACATAATTAGAAATAGTTCACTACTTTCTTTAAAAAAGTACTTTATCATTTTTCTGAGATTTTTATATATTTTAAATAACCAGTAAAATGCAGATAAAAGAAAGATCATGTCTTAAAATCCTACCACTGAGGATGGTACTACTTCCCAAGTATGAAAAAAAAATGAACTTTTGGTTACATTTTCACATAAAAAACCTCTTTAGAGTCCAAGTTCCAGGGTAAAGAAGTCTGTCTTTGGCTGATTGGTTTCTTACTAAAAATTGTAAGACTATTGATTCATGTCTTAAGGTAATTGCCAGTCTTGGTTCTCATTACAGGTTCCATTCCTTTTTGCTCTTTATGGGTCATCCGCCTTATGCAATACGGGAAGTGAATATAAACAAGTTCTGCAGGATCATCAGTGAATTTGCACTGGAATATCGGACAACCAGGGAGAGGGTTTTGCAGCAGAAACAGAAAAGGGCCAACCACAGAGAAAGAAATAAGACCAGAGGGAAGATGATCACTGATGTAAGTTTCAAGAACACAGTTAGTTTGTGTCTTTTATTTTGAAAGTACTTCCAACCAAACAAAAGCATCCCAGCTTAGTGCCTGCATTTTTGTTTGTTTGTTTGTTTGTTTTTAAGCCACACTTGGCAGCACTCAGGTGTTCCTGTCTGTGTGCTTAGAAATTACTCCTGGCAGGGGCTGGAGAGATAGCATGACGGTAGTACGTTTGCCTTGCATGCAGAAGGACCGTGGTTCAAATCCCGGCATCCCATAGGGTCCCTCGAGCCTGCCAGAAGCAATTTCTGAGCATAGAGCCAGGAGTGACTCTTGAGCGCTGCCAGGTGTGACCCAAAAACCAAAAAAAAATATATAAAATTTACTCCTGGCAGGCTTGAGGGACTATATGGGATGCTGGAGACCCAGTTGCATACAAGGCAAATGCCCTATCTGCTGTACTATTGCTCCAGCCCAGTGTCTGCATTTTTTTGGTTTTGTTTTAGCTTTAAAAAAAAACCCTCATTTAATTACTGCTCTTAAACTGTTTCTCAACAGATCAGTGAAAACAAGCTATATACCTAAGAAGTAGTAATGGGTAGTGTGGAGGGCTTATCACCGTGTGTTTTAGGATGAATACCTTGAATGTCTGATCCCATTTGTAACCCTTGTAATATAGGCAATATTGTAAAAGAAAAAAAGGAAAAAAGGTAGTGCCACTCATCATAGGAAGAAACATTATTGATTTGGAATTAATTAAGATTTGAATTCTCTTAATAAAGTATATAACAAATCAGTTGATGCATAGATGATCCACCCATCCTAGGCATTATCTAGAGAAAGAAATAATTGATGTGCTTGTCTCTAAGGCATACTCTGAGGGGCTTTTGGGTCACAGAATATCAAATAGGAAAAGATTCCTCAGAACAGAGAATTGAGTCCTGTAGTCCCTGCATTTCTTACACCCACTCAGGGCTTTCCCTCCAACTTCACCCTTCAGCCCTGAATCATCCTCAGGCTTTATTTGCAATGGTCATTCAGATGGAAGATGCTTCTTAAATGTATAGAAAGGGATACATGGAGATACCAGGCAGAAACAAAGACATCCAGTACAGGAGTCTCCTTCTGATGACCATTATGATACTTATCCCATCCATTGATGTATATTTGAGAAGTGCAGTGGCATTTAGTGACTTAGGGAATTAAATAGGTAAAACTGTAAAAGGATAGGGAGTACCATCATCTCGAGAGTTGCAAACAACAACTCAGTCAGATAGATTTCTTTTAGGGAAAATCAGAGTCTATTAGGAAGAAGTAAGGATCCTTAGAGAGTACTCAATGGGCTGAGCATACGCTTTGCAAAATACTGGAGGCCTAAGTTCAGTTAGTTCAACCCACAAAGTCCCCCTCAGCCATCCAACATGAGTGCCAGAAGTGGATTGGAGCTCTGTGAAGTATGACCAAAAACTAAAACAATAAAAAACAATGTCAGTAAGGCTACCGCCTAAGCCCAGATGGGTGTTGGCTGATGTTGGAGAAACAGAGAAAATACTGTTAACCAAGTTCTTGAAGGGATCGACCTTCATATGGAAATAAAACATATAGAAATTAGTGTTCACATAGAGCTATCTCAAGAGCATCAGGGACCGTTCTTCACCACCCAACCCAGCCAGATCCACTTCTATGGAATTCCCAGAGTCCTTAGGGGGAGTGCTCTTATCTTTTCTGTAGCAGAGGCCATTTCTCCCAGGCACTTCTGAAGATCAGTGCCATCTTCTTTGCCTCTTTGTCTCTTCTCCTGAAATTTGTCTTCAATTGAATCTTTGGCTTACTGGAAGATAACAACTCGGGAAACAAGCTGTGGCCCACATTTTATTCTAAAATAGTCTTGTAAAAAGTTTTAAAATAGGATTACTTATTTTTTTTGGAAATAAGGCACATTGGGGAGTGAAAATTACAAGCCAATATGCTTATAGTTAGGAAAAACATCATAATTGTTTGCCAAATTCTTGAGATACTTTACAGATCCCACTAATTTTTAAATTCTGTCCCTCTGAAAACATTTGGCTTTCCTATTTATAAAAAGGGGTAAAAGTGTCTGGTGTAGGGCTGGAGCAATAGCATAGTGAATAGGCCTTGCACATAGCCATCCCAGGTTCAATATTCAGTATTTCAAATGGTGCCCCAAGCCTAACAGGAGCAATTTCTGAGCACCAAACCAGGAGTAACCCCTGAGCACTGCTGGGTGGCCCCAAAGCAAAAAACAGCAACAACAACAACAACAACAACAACAACAACAACAACACACACACACACACACCTTTCCCCCCAAAAACCCAAAGTATCTCTAGTGCATGTTTGATTATGAAATATATTCCTATTAAAATATGTTGTACAGAATATGTATAAAATAAGTTTGGGGATTTCAGCCTCAATTTGTTTTTTAGGGGTGGAAGTATCATAATTTGTATTGAAAGGTTGCCATCTGCTGGCAGATTAGGATATTGTCCCTTTGAGGCAAAGTACAGTTTCAGATTTTCCCAGGGCTGATATTGAATATGAAGGATGTCAGTGCAATAATGACACTCATATCTCAAGCACATCTTGATCTGGCCAGAGAACAGCAAAGACATAGATTAAACTTCTTACAAGAAAACTAGTCAATTAATTGTGCCTCATAACACTTCATGTGCTAGGGACCCCAGGGTTAGCTGTATTTTTCGAACTGAATATTAGAGCTGGCAGGAAGCAGTAGAGGAAACTGGTTCATAAATAACTTATGTAAAATCTAAGTGAAATAGAGATGGTAATGGTAGACACTTACATTATATTAAATAAAATATTAGTTTTGGAAAGACTATAATTGGCAGTGTGCAGGGTTTAGTCCTGGCTCTACAGTCAGGGATGGTTCCTTTTAAGGATTGGGGAGCATATTGGGTACTAGGTATTGTATCTGGATTGGCCACATGCAGGGCAAATAAATGCTGTACTGCTGTACTATTTCTCTAGTCCCAGAAAAGCATTATTTTTGAGAAAAAATAGAAGTCAACTCTGAAGCTACCTTAAACAGTGTGTTGGCTTTGTGTACCTGTCCTTCATTTTCCTCTTTTTGAATGCAAAGCCCTCCTCTCTTATAATTCAATTTTCTCAAATAAAAAACTAAGAAACTCCTGATCTTTGTATTAGAAACTGGTTCTAAACAAAACAGTGGCATAGACCAAGCAGTTTGAGCCCTTTCAGCTGTTATTTATACCTGGAAATTTGTTGTTCACATCATCAATCTTAGATTCCATCTCAGAAACAGTAGTGGTAACCCTGGGTAAGCTTTTTCCCTCTTTCTTCTTCTGTTTTTCTGCAGTAAG
>PVKC010000141.1:50090-86399 GCA_004027635.1 Crocidura indochinensis | reverse complement strand
AAGAAACTGTGGTACATATACACAATGGAATATTATGCAGCTGTCAGAAGAGATGAAGTCATGAAATTTTCCTACACATGGATGTACATGGAATCCATCATGCTGAGTGAAATAAGTCAGAGAGAGAGAGAAAAACGCAGAATGGTATCACTCATCTATGGGTTTTAAGAAAAATGAAAGACATTCTTGCAATAATAATCATTTTCAGACACAAAAGAGAAAAGAGTTGGAAGTTCCAGCTCACCTCATGAAGCTCACCACAAAGAGTGATGAGTTTAGTTAGAGAAATAACTACATTTTGAACTGTCCTAATAATGAGAATGTATGAGTGAAATAGAGTCCTGTCCAGAGTACAGGCAGGGGGGTGGGTGGGAGGAGGAAGATTTGGGACAATGGTGATGGGAACCTTGCACTGGTGATGGGTGGTGCTCTTTCATGACTGAAACCCAAACACAATATGTATGTAATCAAGGTGTTAAAATAAAATAAAATATATATATATATGTAGATACATCAGGAAGAGAGATTTCATCAACTTATTTTGTGTATTACTAAAATTCATAAAACTTGGAAATATCTGAGCCATCCTACTTAAAAAACACATTCATCTGTGAAGGCAAGGCACACTGATCTATCATTCTAGTGACCAAGTTGAATAAACCCTAGGAAAGACATGAGTTCACTTGGGCCACCTGGATCTCTAAGGCCTACCCCACATCTGGCAATTCCATCCTAAAATTGCTGAAATAGCAAAAAGCTGTAAATGGGTCCCCAGATAATGATTGTTTAAATACAGACTCATTACCTTGACAACCCTGGGTCCAGGAGTTCACCAGTATAAACCACAGCAGCACATGTTCAGAAGGTCTGGTCCTTCAGGGCAAGATGGACATCATCATAGAAGAACATACCTTTCTGATACATCTTAGCAGTCACCCAAAACTGTTTCAACAAGTAAAGCATTTATTTTTAAGAACATCATACTACTAAAACTACCCAATTTTATTTTATTTGAGTTAATTTTTGTTTTTAGGCCACATGCGACAATGCTCAGGGGTTACTCCTGGCTCTGTGCTTAGGGATCACCACAGTGTGTTTGTGTGGCGGGGGGTGCAAACCATCTGGGGTGCCAGGACCTAAATAGGGTTTGCTGCATGAAAGGCAAATGTCCTACTTACTGTAGTTTTTGTTTGTTTTGCTTTTGGTTTTTTGTTTTTGGGTCACACCCAGCACTCAAGGGTTACTCCTATCTCTGCACTCAGAAATCGCCCCTAGCAGTCTCGGGGGAACCATATGAGATGCCCAGAATCAAACCCGGGTCCATCCTGGGTCGGCAGCATGAAAAGGCAAATGTCCTATAGATTCACGGAAAAAGGTAATTGTTGTGGTCCTCACATCCTAATGGAAAGAAGTTAGAATTAATCTGAATCAAGTCAAGTAACAGCTACTGCTGCTGTTCTACCTAACAGGTTGAAAAAGTTTCTAAATTCAGTTCCAATGTAGATATATTTCTCACATCAAAAATCAAATGTCAGACACCCAATTGAATATCTTATAATTTAGCTCAATTCAGCTCATAATCTTATCAGTATATGGAATTATACTCCACAAATAAAAGTCTCAGTCTCTCAATATCCTTTCTTGGCTTACCTCAGTCACAAGTCCAGACTGTTCTGTGTTTCTCACTAATCTTGAAGGTTTCCTTGCTCTCCCTACTTCTTCCTCATTCTACTTAATTTTCAGGTAGATCACAGTATTCAAGAAACCCACGAGATCACTAATTTTTTACACTGGATATTACAGACAACCAGATCCCACCTTTAGATAGAATACAAAAGTTGTCCCATTAATATAATAAAAGATATTCCCAATACTCTACTAATAAAATTCTAAGGGTTAGGGAGCTATAGTTTAAGGACTAAAATCAAATAGATCTGAGAAATACATTTTGGCTATCTGAATAAATATAAATCCCTGTATCACATATGATAGCATTAGAGTTAGAACAAAAGAAGGAGCAATATAAAGACTCAAAGTAATGGCTACAGAGAAAAGCCAAGCACTAAAAATCAGGAAGAAGGTGGCCAAGGGTGTGACTCAGTGGCAGCATTCATGACGTATGTGCGTGAGCCTTATGTTCATCCCCAACATGGAAAATAATAAAAGCAGGACTAAGAATATATATACATAATATCTACCCTGTTGTCAGAGATCACACAAACATATGGTCTAGGGATCTAGGCTATATGCTCACCTTTCTCAAGTTTGTTTAATGATCTTAATCATCGGTGCCAATTTCCAAGACTTCTCTTTAGGTCTAACTAAAATAAATAAATAAAATAAATAAAGGAAGCAAAAGATCAAAGTAAAGCTAAGTACTTAATACTTATAAGCAATTTCCCTTACTTATATAGCAAATTGAACTACTCATAACAATTTAATTGGCTGTTTAAAAAATCTTCATACTTTGAAACAGTCACCTTGGGGTGAGATGCTAATTATTTATTTCTTTTGTGGGGGGGGTCATGCCCAGCAAAGCTCAGGGGTCACTTCTGACTCTATGCTCAGAAATCACTCCTGGCAGGTTTGGGGGACCATATGGGGTGCCAGGGATCTCACCCAAAATCACTGTGTGCAAGGCAAAAGCCCTATGTGCTGTGCTAACCCTCTTATTTCTTAAAGCCAGAAATATTTTTCTTTCAGTTATCAAGTTTGTTTAGTTTAAGCACAAATTTACTAAAGTTGGCTTAAAAGGTAAGTTAGAAAAACTGTTGGTTGCTATTTTCAAAGATTTTTAAGTAATTATTTTGGAAATGTAGTCAAAACAGTAACACACCTTTGAAAATTAACACATGTTCAGAGATTCAGATTTGGCTAGAATGTTTCAGTTGACACTTAGGTCAATAGCTGCAGTGGAAGGTAGGATGGTAAAATACCTCCTAATTCTGTTCTACTCCCAACATTTGGCAGGCATGCCATCTGAAGGATAATGCCTGGTTGCAAGAAATATAGGAAACATTATTAGAGTTGGCAATGATCTCACAGATGCTGAGAAACTTAAAAATGAGAACTCATCTCTCCCACTAATAAAATCATCATCATCATCATCATCATCATCATCATCAACTGATAGCGTCTTTGAACAAAGGCTGATTGTTTGGAATTACAAAGAGCAGAATCAAAGTAAACAAGACAATACATCAACACAATAGCAACCTAGAGTCCTAGAATAGGTAATATGCAGTGGATAATTTGCCCTATAGTCCATTTAGGAATAGAATCTAAATTATCTGATATAGTAAAAGCACTGTTCTCAGAGGACTTTCACTAAATCTTCCCCATGAATGTAAGACATGGTTATTCATTCTGAAATCATAAATTTATAATATCCTTTAGATATACTCATTAAATGCAATTTTTTTTAATTTTTTTGTCTTTTGAGCCTCACTCATTCATACTCAGGGATCATTCCTGGCACTGTGCAAGGGATCATATGGGGCTGAGGAAGGGAAGGGTTGAACCAATGTCAGCCACATTCAAGGCAAAAGCACCACCCACTGTACTATTGTTCTATCCCCTAGGTGTCTTTTTATTTCTGAAAATTAAAGAGGAATATTAAAACTTTCTTTTAAAGGCTTGCATCACATTACAAGCTTAATTTGTTTGATTTATTGTTGATGCTACTGTTACTAATTGGTTATGCTTTCCATTTAAATCAAATTTTTCTTATAAATAATTGTATATCTCAATATTACTAAGTTTGACATTATATGGAAATAGTATTATTAAGATGCTTGTTTATGTAGGCTGTTGATGTTCAGCAAAAACATAAACAAAGTTACTGGGAAAACATTATAATATTTACCACGAAGAGTGGTGAGTGAAGTTAGAAAAATAGCTACACTAACTACTATTATGGCAATGTGAGATGAGTGAGAAAAGTAGAATGCCTGTCTCGAATATAGGCAGAGGGTGGGGAAGGAGGGAGATGAGGGGCCTTAGGGTGGAAATGTTGCACTAATGAAGGGGGGTGTTCTTTTTATGACTGATAACCAACTACAATCATGTTTGTAACCATGGTGCTTAAATAAAGATATTTAAAAAATTATAATTTTCCAGCGATGGACAATTACAATAGTTGAATAGAACAGTTGACCACCCCAGATTCTATCTCCAACATCCCATATAGTCCTCCATGCCCTGCCAGGAGTGATTTCTGAGCTCAGGTCCAGGAGTAACCCCTGATCACTGAAGGGTGTGGTGCAAAAATAACAACAATAAAAAGAATAAAAGAATTGTGAATCAGAGAGATAGTACAGCGGGTAAAGCACATAGCTTGCAAGGGACCCGATCCATCTTAGATCCCCAGTACTGCAACATGTTTCTGGAACCTAGCCACAATGATCCTTAGCACAGAGCTAGAATTAAGCCGTGAGCACTGGTGTTGACAAAAAAAAATCTTAAAGACATTTGATCAGCATCACTGGAAATAATTGGTTAATAGATAGATAGCAGAAATAAAAATTTGTTCACTCTATACCTACTAGATACCTAGGTACTTATCTACCTATTGTCTAATTATTTACCATATATATACATATATCATTACTTAAGCACCATATTAACTATTCCTTTACACTGGAATGCTAGCAATGAAACATTAACAATAAACTAATCACATAATTCTGGATTATTCAAGTGTATTTATTAGCCTGTCGTGTGAATTGATGCAACTGTTTGAGAAAATACTAAAATTATAAAATTCCAGAATAAAGTCATGGTTTATAAATACAAATGGATGCTTTTAAGATATCTATAAAGAGACAGTATTTTTGTTAAGATCTCATAATTAGTATTATGTCTTAAATGGATTGTTTTTACTGTTTTTTGCAAACGTCAGATATTTTTTCATGTATTAGCATGTACTACTTTTTTATTTTAAAAATCCAAAAAAAATATGAACTGAGCTTTCTACTTCTCAAAGAGTAGGATTGGAGCATACCCCAGAATTGCTCAGAGGTTACCTCTGTCCCTGTACCTATAAATCACTTTTGTTGGAGCTTTGGAGATCACAGTCAGTGCAGGAGATTGAACATGGATCACCTGCATGCATGGCGATTGTCTCATCCTCCTGTACAATTTCTCTAGGACTTTTAGCTTTTTACAAGATATTTTAATTTATTCTAAGTCCACTGAACTTTCTGTCACTTATTGTTTTATACATAAGACTTAGGTGGTTCATGCTAATTACACTGTCAAATATTTATATTCTTCATATATTTTCCTTGTAAGTGACTGAGAAAGGACCCTGGAGTCAGAGTTTCTGGATATAAATATTAGTAGAAAGTATACAATTCTTTGATTTTATTGTCTTTTAAGTTTAATATCACAAAACCAGCTTAAAATTATTATAGTCTACATATTGACCATTGAGAAAGCATGAAGGCACTACAAACCCAAAAGAATAAGGTTAAAAATACAAAGTAGAGGCATATATATTATAATATTGTGCTAAGACAATATTAACTTGCATAGTTTCATGACTCCTTTTGAAAATTGTAAGATCAGAAGAGCCTCTGGTCTTATATGTATTTGAGTTCATAGACATGAATTCAACATAGGAGTAGAGTACATCTCAGTAAAAATTCCACAATATCCTGGAGTTATTCTAACAACCTTTAAACCAACATCAAAATTTAATCAATGATTGTGATCTATATTTTGAACTTAAGAATTAATCTTTTGTGCTGAGATTCCATGAGACTTAGCAATTCCACTTCTTGGCATCTACCCTATGGGCCCAACATTATTTTAAAAAGATCTTTATTGCGCCAAAGTAATAGTACAACAGTGGATAGGGAACTTGTCTTGCATACAACCAGTCAGGTTCAATGTTCAGCATCCCATATGGTCCCTGGATCACATCTGTTGTGATTCCTGAGTAAAGAGCCAGGAGTAACCCCTGAGCACCTAAGTTATCACCTAAAAACTAAACAAAACAACAACAAAAAGACCTTCACACGCCTATAAATCATTGCAGTACTGTCCACAATGCTCAAGATTCTAAAAATAACCGTGTCCGTGAAAAAAAAATGACTGGATAATGAAACTGCAGTACATATACACAATAAAATAGTACTGTTGAGCTATAAGAAAAAATAGTCATGCAATTTTCTGCTATTTGGATAGAACAGGAGGATATCACATTGAATGAAGTTAACAGGAGAAGGACAAATAGCAAATTATACTCAAATGTAGGATATGAAAAATATAGTAAGGAAATAACAAGTAGTTAAAAGGAAAAGAACGTAAGAATTTGTCTACTGAACTGGACTTACCAAGGGTGCAAGATAGGCAAGATGAAGCCCTGGGACAAGGTTTAAATAAACAAAATTGAACATTCTGGAGGGTGTATTATTAGAATGTTTTATGCAAAAAAATCTTAATATATTTATTTCTTTGAGGCTCTTAATTTCTTTTTTTTTGAAGTATTTGGAACTACATAAAATGATAAAAGAAATATATTAAATACATGTTTCACCTAAAATCAACCTATATTCATAAACAGTAATTAATTTTCATTTATAAATGCTAATAGTAAATGTTTTAATAAATGAGTAAATTCAATATAGCATAAAATAAGCTATCAGTAATGTCTCTTAAACTGAAATTAAAAGGGGCCGAAGCGATGGTGCAGTGGATGGTGCAGTGGTAGGGTGTTTGCCTTGCATGTGGCTGACCCAGGTGGGGTCAATCCCCCGGCTTCCCATAATGTCCCCCAAACCAGGAGCGATTTCTGAGTGCATAGCCAGGAGTAATCCCTGAGCATCATAGGGTGTGGTCCACAAAAAAATTAAATTAAAAGAGTTTCAATTTCTGTATGCTGTACTTCTAAAGATAGGACATTAATGCTTTAAAGTATTTTTCTAGTATAATGCATATTTTGGAAATAGTTATTTAATCAATGAGATTAAGAGGTGATATTATGACTAGCATAATGACATTTCACAGACTTCATCTTTAAGCACAACTACATTAACCATGTTCAGAAATATATAAAACTATTTTAGCTCCCTTGAAGCTAAAATCTTCCCCCATCGATTTCTATAATGCCCTCTTTTAAGGTCTTAAGCAAATTATCCATATAGAAAAAGTTCTAGAGCTAAATTGATTGACCCAGCTATGACTTCCAACTATCTGACTAGAAAAACTGCTCAAAGTTGGTTCCATTGGAAAATTCCTATATTAAAAGCCACTTGTACATGATGTTATGCGAATACAAGATGCCAAGAAAGAGCTATTCTAAAAAGTGAAAAATTCACTAGTGATGATGCAAAAGTAAGACTGTTCAAAGAACCCATTGACAAATCATTGCAAAAAAAATTAGGGGAAAAAAGGTGTTATAATGTAAAAAAAACTGAAGAAACTGAAAGCATTACTTCAGAAGGAAAAGAATTGCAATTGGCTTGTCCATTTCAAACTAGGCACCAATTGAATGTATATTCATTTGTACTGTCAAGTTCTTTCCAAACAGGAAATGCATTGATTAATAGCTATGATGTAAAAAGGCATTTGAACATTATAGTACATTTTTAATTAGTGTTTTTCAATCATTTTTAGACTATTTGCTTTCAATAAGTGTTCAAATTCCATCCTTGCCTTAAAAATATATGTATATATTGGGACCAGAGAGATAGCACAGCGGTAAGGCTTTGCCTTATACACAGAAGGACGGTGGTTCGATTCCCGGCATCCCACATGGTCCCCTAAGCCTGCCAGGAGCGATTTCTGAGCATAGAGTCAGGAGTGCTGACCAAAAACCAAATAAATAAATAAATAAATATAAAATATATATGTATATCTTTATAGGACTTTTTTTTAAAAAAAAAAAGGTAAATAGTTTTAGGAAATGCATTAACAGATATTAAAAAGTTTTCAAATTCTTTGCCTGAGTTTGGAAAGTGTAAGAATAACAAAGAGATGGAGAATTTTATATCTCTAAAAACATAGCAACAGCTGTTTTTCATCAAAGGAAAGGTTTTCAAATGTGCTAAAAGTCCAGATCAAAGAATTAAAAGAGAGGAAGAAAAGAAGTTTCTCTGTCTCTATCTCTATATGACGAGGCTACCTACCTTCTTTAAAGTTAATTTTTAAAGTTATTATATTATTTAAAATTTTAATGTTATCATGATCTAACGTTTTATTGCAAAAGATAAGAGTCGTTGGGGAAAAATAAATTCATGAGCTTCTGCAGCTGTGCATGATTAAGAATGTAAATAGACTCAAGAGACTGATTCCATCTCTAGGTTCTGTGTTTATGAATCACCTTCCCAAAGACATCATTTTAATGAGAACAGAATTTCTTTCTAAAGCAACAAATAAATTAACCTGCAGGAATATTTTCAATAACTAAAGCATTATCCACCTGCACTGTTGGTACCAATAAATGCAGGACAGGCTCCATTTTATTTGCATTAAGACAATTGTAATAGATGATATGTAGGCAGGAAGCAATAATTTCTCTGTTTTTCACTTTCTGAGGAAAGAAAAATATTAGTGTTGTCTTTCCAGTAATATTAGCTTAAATTTCAAATCTTGTTATGACACATTTTTTATGAGGATGGATACAGTATTTTAGATAGTAAATGTAAATTATTGAAGGCTCCTCAAACCAAGATTAGAGTGGCTAGTTCTGTTTTCCTTATTATCTCCTTAATGTATACATCAAGATGAAATCCATTCTAATGTCGAGGGTTATTCAGCAATGATTGGGCATAGCAATGCATTTCAATTCAGAAGGCCATTATTCTTTCCAAGTGAGGAACAATGGTGACAAACTACAAATATAAATTAAAATAATACTAAATTATTTGAGGTACAAGGCTAAATCTGAAGCTAACACTAAAGCAAAGTTAATTTTGTCTTACATAGATTAAGATCTTAATAGATTGAAATTTACTATATAAGTTATAGTGCTCAGAAATAAGCATGTTTCTGTTTTTTGTCCATTAGATTTCCAGGAAAATTCAGGAGAATGTTCCTTTCATTGTGGTATGTCCCTGTAATTCAGATCTATGTAAGATAAAAGAACTAGTTCAGATGGTGATCTCTACTACAATATTGTTTTTTATTGTTGTTTGTTTTGTCTTGTTTTGGGGCCATACCCAGTGATGCTCAAAGGTTACGCTTGGCTCTGTGATAATAAATTATTCCTGGCAGAGTTGGATGACCATAGAGGATGCTGATGATCGAACCTGGGTCACTTGTGCGCAAGGAAAAATGCTTATAAATCTATTAGATATTTTGATGTGATGACCTAGATAATTGAACTATTAACTTTGATTCCAGGGGCCCGGGAGATAGCATGGAGGTAAGGCGTTTGCCTTTCATGCAAAAGGTCATCGGTTCGAATCCCAGTGCCCCATATGGTCCCCCGTGCCTGCCAGGAGCAATTTCTGAGCATGGAGCCAGGAGTAACCCCTGAGCAATGCCGGGTGTGCGGGTGTGACCCAAAAACTAAAAAAAAAAAACTTTGATTCCAGAAACCCACACTAGAAACAATTAAAAGAAAATTAAGTTACTGAAAATTTTTATCATATAAGTACTTAATAGCTTAAATTTTGTTGGTTTGATTTCATTTAGGGAACACATTCAGTGGTGTTCAGGAGTACTCCTGTCTTTGCATTCAGTAATTCATTCTAAATGCTAAGGGAACCATATGAGATCCCAGGGATCAAACCCAAATTGATAAGGTAATAGCTCTACCTACTATAATATCTCTTTAGCCTTTTAGAAAATTTAATTTCTCTGATTATAGTTATTTACCTGAAAAATATGAATGTGTCTATTCTCTTATTTGAAATACTGCTTACTGCATACTGCTTACTCTTTTGGCATTTATTCTCAATTCACAAGTATACATTTTCTTCATTTCTATAGAAAATTATGTTCAAAAAATGATACAAGATGCATTCTGCTCACAGAAATTTATATATTTTTCATATCTTTTATAAACACAATGCTAAGACACATGTCATAGTCAGAAATATAAATCTAAATGGTCAGTTATCAATGTTCTACAGTATTATACCAGAGTCTAATAAAATAAAATTATCTTTAGTTTTTTGTCTGAAAAATCTTAGAGATGGGAGTTATAGCTGACTTAAAATTGATTGGAAGCTAAGTAATTGCAAAAACCCAGATTAAAACTTAAATTCTCTTTAAAATTATTTACTTCATCCTAAAAATAAAATTATGTTTAAAAATTTAAACTTTCTAATACAATCCTTAAAACACTCCTTTATAAGAAAATTTACTTGTGGTAAAATTATTAGTCAATTATTTTTCCAAATATCTTTCATAAATGAAGCAAAACCTTACTGTTTCTTTATAAAAGAGACTAGCAAAACGAAATGTCATAGTCATTCTCTATCCACTCCCTAACCACAGTTTGGTGGAAATATTAAAAATGGAAAGTAGAATATTTAGTATGTTTTTTCTAGAATTACAATAATTCAAGCTGAAAAAATATAGTGTGAGTTCAATGTCAGGAATTCGATGGAAGAGCAATATGGATGTCTTCCTTAAAACTTAGAAGTAAGTTTATTCTGTCTGCAAATAAAATTTAGATATATTCTATACTCTCAGGCCAGACTCCCAACATTTTTAAAGACTATCACATATGTTCAACAAGTTACATCATTTGTTTCCATGTAACTAAGCCTATAGTGTCAAGTCTAAAAGATGTATGATACGAGAATAGAACAAACATTAAAAACAGAAGCAGACATTTATTATACCTTTTCTAAAATAGTATATGTATCTGGAAAACAGAAAGCTATGGAAACACTTTCATCAGTAATCCAAAGGCTAAACAAAAATAATATAGAATTTAGTTTTTTTTAATGTAGGTTTCTCAAGCATACTTTGAACATGATTTTACTTGAAAGGAAATACAATCAAATAAAATATTTATATTACATTTAATATATACTTAAATAACAATTCTAAAATCATTTAAGTTGGCCATTAATAAAGACCAAATTATCAATTAATAAAGGAACATTGCATTACACATTTGCAGTATTGTTCCTAACCTACAAATGAAAGATTTTTTTGTTGGGATAAGTAAACTTTGTAACTGAATAATCCAAACTTTCTGCGATACTGTTCACCCTTTTTCTCTCCCCTAAACTTAGAAGTTGGACTGTAACACTTATCTATGATTTGTATTTTGTAAAATGTAAAGCATCTCTGGAAAATCCAGCTTGTCACATTCTCCCATTTCTGATGGCGCCAGACAGAGCTTTAATAAACCTTTGCACTGATAAGAATTCCAGATCCTTAGCTGGACGATACTAGTGTGTAGACAGAAGAAATGATGAAGACTTACTCTCTCTATAGTTCCCTTTCTCTTTATTACCTGTAACACCCACGCGCACGCGCGGGCACACACACACACACACACACACACACACACACACACACATCTGTTGATGTTTCTCACTGTTTCATGTGATTAATGATTATTGATGCCATTATATTCTCTCAACTAATGTTGCCACTCATTCCCCGCTACCTCCCATGTATACATGCATGATTTTTCCTGAAAAACTGCTACATATGTACAGACTGTTGTTCGTCACTAATTCTCTGAGCATCAACCTGCCACTTGTGCTGGTGAGACAAGCTTTTCTCTTTCTATTCAGTTGTCCATCAATTTTTTTGATGAAAACTTAAAGAATAATTCAGAGGCTTTTTCTGCTTTATCTCAAAGCAAACATTAAAAATACTTGACATTGTATCAAGTTTTAGTCAATAGAAGCATTTTACATAAAAATTTTTAGTCAATAGATATATTTTACATAGTATCAGCAATTAGAATATGTATCTACATACAGGAAACAGGTTAAAAATTATCACTTTGGGGGCCGGACGGTAGTGCTGGAGGTAAGGTGCCTGCCTTGCCTGCGCTAAACTAGGACGGATCGTGGTTCGATCCCCCGGTTCCCCATATGGTCCCCCATGCCTGCCAGGAGCAACTTCTGAGCGAATAGCCAGGAGTAACCCCTGAGCGTCACTGGGTGTGGCTTAAAAACCAAAAAAAAAAAATTATCACTTTGAAGTAACGTATGTTTAACTTTTGTCATAACTCAAAATATGTATCCAAGCTTCAAACCTATAATCACTAATTTGTATAAGCACTAATTTTGTTTGTTTTTGTTTTGAGATCACACCTGGTGGTGCTCAAGGCTCACTCCTGGTTCTGCACCAAGAAATTACTCTTGGGCTTGCTCAAGAGTATAAGATTGTCAGAGACAATATAGGGTGCTGGAGATCGAACTGGGCTGGAAGGGGTAGGGGGGTTGGGAAGAATGAAGAAACACCATTAGGGATGCCGAATATCGAACCCAAGTTGGTCAGCTGTGTGCAAGGAAAAACTCCAACTAGCTGTACTATTGCTCTGGCCCCAATAATCACTAATTTTAATTGAAGATGTTGCATTTATATTTATAAGCCTTTATACAAGATTAAATGGTGTCTCCTATATTCTATTCCCATCATCTTGATGCCACTGGAGGTCCTCAGGTGACTTATGTCAAATGGGAAGGGAAGAAATGACAAACTCAAGAATTGAATCTGCCTCTTTCTACCCACCTTTGCTACCCTGGGAAGCAGCTGAGGTGATCTAGGAATGTGGGCCTTGTTCCATCAAGGAAAGTGAAGTCAGTCCTATACCTTACTTAGCTCTTATAATCTACCAATTTCCCTCCCAGAAAAGAATTTCAGGAAGAGGGCCAGAGAGATAGCACAGTAGTAGGACATTTGCCTTGCAGGCAGCCAATCCAGGATGGACAGTGGTTCGAATCCCGGAATCCCCCGAGCCTGCCAGGAGCTATTTCTGAGAACAGAGCCAGGAGTAACCCCTGAGCACCGCCGGGTGTGACCCAAAAACCAAAAACCAAAAAATAAAATAAAATAAAGAATTTCAGGAAGAGACAGTTCAGTGTGAAAGTCCCCATCTCAAAAGACTATGTGGACCACATGTGCTTGGGGACCATGTACCCAGGCAACATAAGCCACTCCTTTGTTCCAAGTTGACTTTTGGTTTCTCCCCACCTTCTGTCTCCCTTTTCTACACAGGTAAGAGTCCTGTTCTTAGGATGGTGGGGGATAGGAACAGAAGGTAGTTGGTGGTCTTTTTTGATATTCCTTTTCTGCTCTCTGTTCCTGCTGGAGCTTCTCTCAGTAGATGGTCCAGTCTTCAGTCATCTCTGGGTCTGTACTGGAGCCAGGTAAGATTCTTTTCGATGATGAAGTAGCTTCTCCAAAGCTTGTCTCTTGGTTTTATTACATCTCAAGAACTCATTGTTTTGGGTATCCCTTCTCTACCTGCCTGCTTTCTTCAATCTGATTATTCCTCTGCTGTAGCTTCATATCCAACATATCCTACATACTAGTTTTATTTCATTCTCCACTCTAGAAAATTTCTTATCCCCGTCATTACTGAAAGAAATACTTCTCCATCGTGGAATGCCTGGCTTCTATATCATCTCTGCAAAGTTATATTTAGGACCCTAGAATTATAGGTTGGCTCTTCTGTGCTATCAGAAATTTTAATGTATTTCTTTCCTGAGGTATATTAAATGTTCCTTAGACTAAGATCTATCAGTCATTTTTATCTTACCATAATATTAAAAGTTAACCTTAAAACATACCTATGAGAAGACAAAAGAGAAACAATAAGAGATTAAAAACAAAAAAAGATGATACACTCTTGTAATATACAAAATTACTGGAAGCACAAAATATGTTTGTTTATAATACTGTGTGCAATTGCCAAGTAATGCAGATCTTGGATATTTTTCAAGTATATTTTAATATCTGGAATCACAGAACTGAAAAAGTAATGTTATAGAAACATCTGCATTTATTACTCCAAAATATGGGAGGTGGGAGGAAACTCAGAGGTATTACAAAACAATACTATCAGTAAATCAGGCTTGACTTTCAAAAACTTATTAAGAGTAAATAGTTTCCTAATTAGAGAATCATTAAGTAAAGCTTATAGGAGAAAGAAAAGTATATGGTCTTTAAGGAAGGAGTTTAAAGTAGACTTTTAACAATTATTTGGGGCAACTGTTTCCCAGGAATGAATTGCTTCAAACTAATGCAGTCAAAGGGACTAGTAATGGTTCTCCAGAGGCTCTTTTCTATTCAAGAGGTCTTTCAAAATAAAGTGGGGGTAGAAGAAGAGACTGAGGAACTGTTGCTTCATGCACCAAGTGCATTCTCAGAGTACTAACATCTGTTTCAATTTACATACTTTAAGTATGACTTTATTCATGGAAATTAAAACTCAAGCAACATGCCTAAGAAGCCTGTCTACAAACGAACTACTAATATACCCTTACCAGTTGGAATCTGTATAGAGACACAACATATCCTGCGATTCACAGATGACCTCAGTATCAAAATTCAAATGTCAAAGACAAGTTTCTAATGCTCATGAATCTTCCATAGTAGAAAGGGATAAAACAGGAAAGGAAAGGGAATCTAATCCCAAACAATATGGAATTCTCTACAGAAGGTTTAAAAATATTACCTCTTAAAATATGTCTATTAAAATATACAAATATACTTTAAATTTGTATTATAAGTGCTCATCGTTGTAAATTAAAATATTTTGCAATGTGCTAATAGCATAATTATAATTTTTGGTCGACTCAGTATAGTACAAACTTGTTTTAAAAATGATGTGCTTTTGCTGCCACCCTGTGGTCTTCTGTATACTTGCAGTTATCATTTTAGTTTTAAGTGTTTAACTATATAGGCTTACATATGAGTTATGTTCCAATAAATGATTTCTGCATGATGCAGATGTTTATATTTTTAGTATGCAACTAATATTTTAAAACTCAAGAAAAAAAATTAATCAACATCAATTAATCCCTGTTATTTAACATTAAGTGAATCATCTAACTATAAAGAGTAACCAGGGGGCCTGGGAGATAGCATGGAGGTAAGGCGTTTGCCTTTCATGCAAAAGGTCATCGGTTCGAATCCCGGCGCCCCATATGGTCCCCCGTGCCTGCCAGGAGCAATTTCTGAGCATGGAGCCAGGAGTAACCCCTGAGCACTGCCGGGTGTGACCCAAAAACCAAAAAAAAAAATAAATAAATAAAAAAGAGTAACCAGGAACCCACAATGCAAAAAGCAATGCACTATAAGCATCATTAGAATTCAAGAGCTATTCTAATAATTGAAAGGCCATAAAGGGCAAATAAAAAGTTTCAATGCTCTGAGTGAAAAGTAGGATGATGAAAATGTACCTGGAGACAACTAAGAAGTTTTGTGGTCTTTGGGAAGAATTTAGATATGCAAGAAATTTTTCTCCAGTAACAGTATGTTGGAAGCAGAGAGATAAAATAGGGGGCCCTGGGGCCGGCGAGATAGCATGGAGGTAAGGCGTTTGCCTTTCATACAGAAGGTCATCAGTTTGAATCCCAGCATCCCATATGATCCCCCGTGCCTGCCAGGAGCAATTTCTGAGCATGGAGCCAGGAGTAACCCCTGAGCACTGCTGGGTGTGACCCAAAAACCACAAAAAAAAAAAAAAAATAGGGGCCAGGATAATATATGCTGGAGAAAAAGCATTGCCTGTAACTTAACCAGCCCCAAAACATGATCTTTGAAACAAAGGGCCTATTTCAGAAGTCTGGAAAACAATTAAGATGCAGAATTCCAGGCCTCAAACCTGGATGAATTCTAAAAGAGACTTCAGTGGAGCAAAGGTCATGCTAGCATATCAAAACTTCAAGGTCACCTCCTTGTCAATCACACTAGCAATGGTTTTTGGGGGCAGCTAGGGTGAGCTAAGGCTAGGTAAAGCATTATAGGGCAGAGAGTGCTCCAGAGATAAGTGGTGATTCCAACACAATACATATATATTGTATTTATTAAATTATTGTTTATAGGTATATATGTATACCTATAAACAATAATTTAAAAAAAGCTGAGAACAGCCAGATGTGGTCCAAAAATTTAAAAAAAATTTTTTTTTGTAATGAGGTTCTAAGAGCACTACATGAAAAATTATACTAGGGTGAGTTTCAAATAGCAACAGTTCAGCAATCTTCACACCTATGACGTCCCAGTCAAAACATATCTCTCAAAGAAAAATAGTAACTCTCAAAGAAAGAAAATTTCATCCTGTAAATAAAAATATGGTCCTTATTTTACATAATAGGCACATATGGTATATGGTATTGTATATGAAAAACATATCTTTACATTAATATGCAAAGTAGAGATGGTCTCCTTTCATTCTCCTCCAGCTTAAAAATTGGTTCCTGGGACTTAAAGATGCCTAAGAATTATTCCAGACCCTTTTTATTTTTGCCCCTAAAAGCACAAGATATATTAAATGGGGGCCCGGGAGATAGCATGGAGGTAAGGCGTTTGCCTTTCATGCAAAAGGTCATAGGTTCGAATCCCGGTGCCCCATATGGTCCCCGTGCCTGCCAGGAGCAATTTCTAAGCATGGAGCCAGGAGTAACCCCTGAGCGCTGCCGGGTGTGACCCAAAAACCAAAAAAAAAAAAAAAAGATATATTAAATGATTAAAGTCTTTTCTCTGATTTTTTTATCTTACAGAAAAGCAAATTTTAATCTATGTATATTTTACTGTGTGACAGTAAAGCAATACAACCTTCTAACTAAATATTAGGACCACAATGTATATTTTACTGTGTGACAGTAAAGCAATACAACCTTCTAACTAAATATTAGGACCACATAGGAAGGTTTAATAAAAACAAAGAAATTCTTCCATGTATAAGAAGTATTACTAGACTTGACTATAATCTAAACTGCTTTAATTTTAGTAGTAAAAAATTTACTATTTTTGCTCTGGTCTCTTAAGATAAAGTTTGGATTTTCAGTCTTTTTGTGTTTCAATAAGTGAATCCAAAGATATGAATTTACCTCATTTTTTATCTTATTTTTTTAATGGTTTTATTTATTTTATTTTTTTGGGCGGGGGTTCTCCTGGTTCAGTGCTCAGGGTACCCTGGGAAATGTAGTACAAAACAAAAAGTTATTTTTAAGTTTTTAAAAGTCAGTCTTTATTATTCACAGCTAGTAATTGTATGCCATTTTGATTATACTTAAACTTGAGTTATTTAGGGGAAATTTTTTAATTTCTAAATAAGAAATTTGGTTTTGTTTTATTCTCCATTATCTTGACTGTTTTTTAAGTTCAAATTTAAGCTGTGATTAATAAAATATCACTTGGAAGACCTGACTAGTATCAACCACCTACATAAAACTCTGCTAAAGACTTTAGAGATCTTGAGAATATTCAAAGAACTCAAAGAAACCATGGAAATGACAGCAAGTAAGACTCAATAGAATATGAGAGTAGAAATGAGAAACTTCTAATATAATTAGCAGAAGAGAAAAACTTGGTAGGTGAAATGAAAAAGTCACTGAAAGGCCTCATCAGTGGAGAAGTTGCTGCTGAGCACAGACTCAATGAGCTGGAAGATAAGAAGCATAACACCTCCATACCACATAAGAAGTTGGTAAAAAAAAAAAAAACGGGGTCTGGGAGATAGCATGGAGGTAAGGCATTTATCTTTCATGCAAAAGGTCATCAGTTCGAATCCCGGTGCCCCATATGGTTCCCCGTGCCTGCCAGGAGCAATTTCTGAGCATGGAGCCAGGAGTAACCCCTGAGCACTGCCGGGTGTGACCCAAAAACAAAAAAAAAAAAAAAAAAAAAAAAAAAAAAAGAAGTTGGTAAAAAAAAAAAAAGAGGCTTAAAATAAACAAGGGGGCAGAAAGATAGCACAGCGGTAGGACATTTGCCTGGAATGCAACCCACCAGGAGGGACCCAGTTTAATTCCCAGCAACCCATATGATTCCCCAGCCTTCCATGGGGTGATTTCTGAGTGAAGAGCCAGGAGTAACTCTTCAGTGCTGCTGGGTGTGGGCCAGAAACCAATCAATCAATAAGAAATAAATATTTTTTAAAAAATAAAAGAAAAGAAGATGGGGGAAATTCTCAAAATAAGTGGACAGATAACAATAGATCTCTGGGTTAAATTCAGCAGGAACAACATAAGAATCATGGGGGGGAGAAGTCCCAGAGGGCCTGCAAGTAAACCCCTATGAAGCAACAGCCAATGGCATCATAACTGAGCAAACACAGACTTGAAATCAAAGGTTAAAAGACAATCCTTCAAGCAACAATTCCTTTAAAAAGGCTGGAGTGGACATACCAATATAAGAAGACATAGACTTCAGGCTTAAAAGATGAAATGCTACATAGACTTCAGGTCTATAAGGATGAAATATAAATGGTCAAAAGACACCTTTCGAAATGAAAAAATTCTTTACACCATAAACCAGCAGGAAAAGACAAATCAAAACAACAATCAAGGGGGTCAGACAGTGGCACTGGAGGTAAGGTGCCTGCCTTGCCTGCGCTAGCCTAGGATGGACCGCGGTTCGATCCCCCGGTTTCCCATATGGTCCCCCAAGCCAGGAGCGACTTCTGAGCGCATAGCCAGGAGTAACCCCTGAGCGTCACTGGGTGTGGCCCACAAACCAAAAAAAAAAAAAAAAGACAACAACAACAATCAAATATGATCTCACATCAAAGACCAGCACACATTACAAAGAACAAGAACGACCATTGCTGGTGTAGATGTGGAAGAAAGGGACTCTCATTCATTGCTGGTGGAAATGCCAACTGGTCCAGCTCTTTTGGAAAGTAATAAGGACATTCCAAAAAATTTGAAATTTTTCTTCCATATGTCCCAGAAATATCTTTGCTAGGAATTACCCTACCAGCCCAAAATATAATGTAAAAACCCTTATGAACTTCTATTTTCATTGTAACATTTTTTATAATATCCAGACTCTGGAAATAATCCAAGAGCATGAGAATAGATGAGTGGATAAAGAAACTGGTAAGTTTACACAATGGAATACTACACAACTGTTAGTAAAAAAAATGAAGTAACGAAATTCAATTATTCATGCATCAATAGATATGAAGAGTATCATTTTCAATGAAATGAGTTAGAAAGAGAAGTATAGACTTAGGATGATTGCACTCATTTGTGAGATATTTTAAAAAAGAGAATATGGTAATAATATTCATAGACAATAGGGATGGGGTCCAGGAAAACCAGTCCATGGTTGGAAACTTGACATACAGAGTGGGGCAGTGCAGGTATGGCAGTGAAGAGATTTCTAGGACAATAACATTTAGAAATAATCACTCTTGACAAGATTTAGCTGCTGAAACAAAATAAAATGATAGGCATGATTCCCTTCAGTAATGATATTGCAAACTACAATATCTAAATGGGGAAAAAAGAGAAGAAAATTGTTTGCCCCAGGTGCAGGCAGGGGAGGGTAAGAAGAAACTGGGGACATTGGTAATGGAAATGTGCACTGTGTTGAATATTGTATGGCTAAAATTAGCTTATGAAGAACTTAGTGTCTGTTGAAAAAAACTACTATATCATGAACAAACTTGTAACCAGAGTGTTTAAATAAAACAAGCATAAAATGCAAGATCTTCATTAAAATATCATCTGCATAATATTTTTCTTGAATTTGAATTTATATAGTCTTTAAATATAAGTAATGTTCTAATGACTATTGTGTGTAGGGGGAATATTGAGTATAATAATAAATGAGATCATCTGATTCATTATATTGACAAATACATATCTTTATTTTCTTGTCAATTTGATCAATTGGCCTATGATTTCCAATTGTACCTTTAACTCCCATTAATCTTTTTAATGTAGTTTCATTGTATATATGATATATATTAAATATTTTTGATATTTGTATAATAAAAATATACAAATATTTTTTCTTCCACTAAAAATTCTTCTCCCACATTTCCCTTAAATTCTATAATGATGTACAAAAAGTTACTTTTCAGTTAGTGCAGCTTTTTTCTTGTTATAGAATGAAAATGGCTAATTTCCAGGATCCTTATAAGCTGAAGTAAAATGGTTAGTTCTTTTAACATAACTGAAGAAAGTCTGAAATGATTTTTGACACTAGGTTATTTTAGGCTTTTGTTTGGTTTGAGACACTCATTCTAAGGAAGGTCAGTAAGTTACCATGTCACATTTTCAACCTTCTTGAGTTGCCAGATCGAAAAGGGCATGATTAGGCGCCCTAATTCATAAATAAGTCAACATCAGCTTCCAGCCATAAGTGAGTGTTGTTGATATTGTTGTTGATGGTTTGAAATGAGCCATTATTCAGGATATTCAGTTTTCTGAGGACTATAATCCCAGTCAACATAAACAGCATTAGGATTACCTAATGCCTGTCCTGAAATTCTGCCCCCAAAATTGTGAGCAAAATAAAACTGTGTTTGGATACTTGCCATGCACACCTGATCAGTTGCCGTTACTCAATATGGTCCCCCAAGCCTGCCAGGTGTCATCCTTGATAAGTTCTGAGCACATCCAGGTGTTCCTTCCCAAAACAAATACATAAAAATATATGTAAATAAATAAAACAATATACTACAACCAAGGTTCAAGATAATTTGTTAGATAGCAATAATAACAAGGTAGCAGAATTGTTTTAAGATATTAGTATAGGTATTATCAGATCCTTTTAATATGAAACAAACCAAAGGTAAACTTACTAAAATACTTTTGTTCCAAAGAAATTTCAAAGGCTAATGAAATAGTAGGGTGTTTGCCTGCACATGGCTGACCCAGATTCAATTCATGGCATCCCATATGGTCCCTGCAAGCCTGTCAGGAGTTATTTCTGTATAATCAAGAGTAATGCCTGAGCACTTCTGGGTGTGGCCCCAAAGTCTAAACAAGCAAACAAACAAATAATAAACAGTCCCTGGCCTGGATAGTACAGCAGGGTAAAGTGTTTTCCTGGAACATTCCTGACCTAGATTTGAATTCAATTCCAGCATCCCATATAGTCCTCCAAGCTCACCAGGAGTGATACCTTAGCATAGAACCAGGTGTAATTCCTGTGCAACTCCAATTGTGTACCCCTACTCAAAATAGATATCCACAAAGCACAGTTCTTCTAAAGCCCATTTTAGGTGGGGAGCAATGAACTCATAAATATTCCCAGAAAACAAAACTGGGAAATAAAAGGAATTAGGTCTAAACCTCTTGAGATCAACAATTCCTGTAGGAAAGTGAGGCAACAACTTTTGTGAGATTGTCATGAGAGGAAAGCTTATGGGTTAGGTGCTTCCTGAGAAATGGAATGTCAAAAAACAATCCCTAAAGTGTGTGTGTGTGTGTGTGTGTGTGTGTGTGTGCGTGTGGATGTGTAAAAGTGCTTAAGTGGAAATAGTTTGCAAGAGTGAAGTTACCCCAGTGCTACTCCCATGTACCAATCACAGAAGCCTGACAACAGCTATCTATGATTCCTCAGTGCTGGATTTCCAGTCATACCACAGTCAAATTTAAGTATCACAAAGTAAGTGTGAGGTCCATAATGATCACTTTACCCAAAAGGTAATTAAACACTGTAGTTAAAGGACTGCAACCCTAGAATGTGCAAGTACCACAACTACATGTGGGAACACCGCAACCAAGTTATGTATAATCCCTGCTGATTGCAACATCCACTTAACTAAAAGGCTGAGGAGTGGGAGAAAGACTGAACAAATTTTAAAAAGTTAAAGAAGAAAATTTTGAGGGCACAGCGGTAGGGTGCTTGCCTTGCATGTGGCTGTTCAAAAAGGACATAAGTTTGATTTCTGGCATCCCATATGATCCCCTGATCCAGGAGCGATTTCTGGATGCAGAGTCAGGAGTGAACCCTGAGCGCCGCCAGGTGTGGCCCAAAACAACAACAAACAAAAAGCAAGACTTGTCACTGAGAAATGTCTCTAAAAGACCTACTAACTAAAATGTCTCTAAATATCATATTAACTAAAATATCAAATATTTAAATAATAGTCCCTAAAGTAATAGCAATGACCAAAGCTATGAAGATTTGACATTACATTATAAATTCTCCCTGAAATTTAAGGCATAATAGTGATCTTAATAGTGATCTACAAAGTGCTGTTAATTTTGAAATAGCCCAATACTAGGAATGTGAAAATGTTTCCTAGAATTAAAAAAAAAAATGACAGGGCCGGAGAGATAGCATGAAGGTAAGGTATTTGCTTTGCATGCAGGATAGTGGTTTGAACCCCAGCATCCCATATGGTCCCCAGAGCCTGCCAGGAGTGATTTCTGAGCATAGAGCCAGGAGTAACACCTGGGCGCTGCCTGGTGTGACAAAACCAAAAAAAAAAGTAATGGTTTTAGAAACCGTTATCACCTGTAATAAATCTATCCTTATAATATTAGGTATAATATTAGGATAAATCTATCCTTATAATATAATCTATCCTTATAATATTAATATAATAAAATATCTATTGATCATAATAGTTCTTGGTAATCGGGGGCCAGGAAAATGATATGGGTGAGGCCCACAGCACTGTGAAATAAATAGATTTAACTAAAAATATGTAGTTTGAATAAGTTTCATATAACTTGCTTTTGTGGGGGCTTGAGAGACTACTAGATTTATTTTGAATTGTTACCAATAAAGACAATTTTTTCATGTTTCCTATTGTCTGTTCTCTCCAACAGATTTCAGAATTCAATAGAATTTTTAAATTTTGAGGTGCAGCTTTGATAATCTGAGAAAAAAAAATCACGTAGCACCAAACTTCTTTTGAGATTTCCCAAGAAAATCCTGTCTTCAAAGTTTAAAACATACTGAATCTGTTTTCAGTCTTTGCAGTCATCCTTCACTCTCTCCTAAATCCAGTCAGCATACTTCTGAAAATGGACAGATAGCAAGTGTTTGACTTTTCATGAAAGTGCTTCTCTAACAATTATTCAATAACGAGACTGGGGTACAAAAACTGCCGTAGACAATATCGTAACAAGTAAATAGGTCTTTATTTCAATAAAATCTTATTTACAGGAGAGGAGATAGGCCACGTTTGGTTTACAAGCCTTAGTTGAATACCCTCCTAAATTGATGACTTCCCATTTTGGGGGGGATATTGGGGGAGAGATACTTAGAATTCTTGAGTAGAAGCTCAGGGGCAAGGCAAGACTGTAGAATCTTGTAAGAATTTATGCTTCAAGACGCAGGGCCGGGTGATGCATATTAAAAGAAGCAAGCAGCGATTGATTAAATGACACCTTTGCAGCCCAGCACCGAAATGCGTGAGCCAGACTCTGACGTCATCTCCGGAGGTCCAAATCTGGGATCCTTAAATAGAGAAAGCTGGAGGTCACGTGGTTCGTCTCGGCCATCTTTGATTCTGGCGGAAGAACCCTAGAGTCAGACTGGCGTCACCGGAAGTTCATCTATTAAACACTATCCTAGGTATGATATCGGTATCTAATGTTAGTGCCGTACTTGTATGTGTCTTGCCTGCTTTGAACATTCCTTTTTTATAAATTAGTTTTGAGATCACACCGGCGATGATCGGAGGGGTCATTCCTGACTCAGATCTCAGGAATTACTCCTGACGGTGTTCGGAGTCCAACGTGGGATGTCCGGGAATCGAACCTGTGCCTTATCCACGGTATCATGTCTCTAACCCTTGTTTTGACCCTTTCAACTCCCGTTGCCCAAAAGAAGCATGGCGGCCGCTGCTTCACCCTTCGCGTCACCGTGACGGAAGTGAGGGCGGGGCAGGGCTCGCAGTTGCGCGCTTCTGCGTCTGCGCGAAGATGGTGGCGGAGGAGAGTCTCCGCGTGGTTCGCTGCGGCGGCAGCCAGCTGAACTTTCGGAGAGCGGTGTTCTCCGTGGATTCCAAGTAAGAGGCGGGGGGGGGGGGGGGATCGCCGCTTTCTATCCGGGGCAGAGGGTAGGGACGAGGAGTGAATCGTCAGGCGCACCCCGATTCTCCAGCCGCCCGGCTTGCTCTATGCCGGGCGCGCACGCGCATCTTGGTGCTGCTGAGCCAGTAAAGGTGCCGCTATCTGCACCCCTCTCTCTCCCTTGCACTCTGTCTGATCCCCTGGTGGGCCATCCTGGCAACCTTTTGGGGAGCTTTGCTTGATGAAAATTGGTGTTCAAATAGTGTGGGCGGTAGAAGCATCCCTTTTCCTCAGATTTCTGTTCTGTGTGGTCTTTGCAAAGGGCCTTATGCTTCTGTTTCAATCAGATGCCTCATGTTTTTGCATAGGGAATTCTACTTAGTATCTCATCTCAGATTTTTTTGTAAGAATTAAATGCCTGGTTACTTATCAAGAAGATACAAAGTAACACTTGGCACATCTAACTATATGTCATCTTTCAGTGATGTTGTGGCATCCAATGGAAATGATACGTTGTAAAGAGGTTTTCGAATTGCGCAGGTTCTGACTAACCCGAGGGACACTTAGCTCTCCTTGAACATTAGGGGGCGTGGACCAAGTATCTTGCTTAGAGATAATGCATGAAAGAAAGTTGTTGCTGTTACGTGCATGCATACCTGAAGTCGCTTGTATAGTTGTATTAAAAGCAAATGAAAATAGAATCCTTGACCTTTCGGTAGAGAAGATTATTTTGCTATCCATGTAATGAATCCCTTAAAGAAATTGAAACTTGACACAAATAAAAATTATTTAAAAAATAAAAAGAAATTGAAACTTCGATTAAGAGGTTACCAGACCTTTGTTGGTTTGGTCTGAGATTTTGGATCTGATTCTCATCAACCATATCTTATT
Source organism: Crocidura indochinensis (assembly GCA_004027635.1). Classification (NCBI taxonomy): domain Eukaryota; kingdom Metazoa; phylum Chordata; class Mammalia; order Eulipotyphla; family Soricidae; genus Crocidura; species Crocidura indochinensis. Next base: position 61,644 of record PVKC010000141.1, on the reverse strand, counting down.
TATTACAAGCAGAAGAGACAAAACTATGGTTAGTTTAAGTCCCCTTAGGAAATTATTGTCCCTTTTTTACAGTAGATACAATACAGTGAGGTTTATAGCAGTCACATAAAGTCTCAGTATTCAGTAGAAGACTGTGAAGCTGGCATTCCAAACCCTTTTGGTTTTGTATTTTGGTTTGGAATCACAGCTGGTGGTGCTCAGCGGCTATTCCCTGCTTACTGCTCAGCTGAAGCCAGGGGCCTTCTCTCTTCCCACATGCACAATTCATGTGCTCTGTGTTTGATTTAAAGGATGTGCTTTTCCTTCCAGAATTCTTTCTAAGTACCAGGAGAAGATGGGTTTTGTTCCCTAGGAGTTCACAGTTGGAAAAGGGGCAGGAAGTCTTGAATTATGTGCTATGCTGAGTGCAATGATTGAGCTAACTAAACTCACCCCACCATGTTGGAAATCCACCTTTAGACTGGCCTGACTTGTGTTGAGAGGTTAAGGGAATCTTCTCCTCGGTTGTAAAGAAATAGGTGTTCTGACTAGATGGCAGAATAGAATGCAAGAACCTGAGCAGAGAATCCATTCCTCTGAAGGCTTTCAGGCTTTCATTTGAAAAGTTAAAGCCATTCTGCACGGCTGAGGATCTGATAGAGCAGGATTCTCAAACTCAATTTACCTGGGGGCCGCAGGAGGAAGTCGGGGTGATGCTTGAGTGCAAAGTCAGTAGTAAGCCTTGAACATTGGGAGGTGTGACCCAAACAACTAAAACAAAACAAAACAAAACAAGATTCCTCTAGGGCAGGGCCACAAAATGTATGGAGTGCCTGTGGGCCTCGAGTTTGAGACCCCTGTGATAGAGGAATGGGAAGCTTAACAAATAGGGAAGGATTTTTTTCCTTTCCACCTTCCACACAACAGTGCTAAACTCTGCTGCCTAACACATCTAGAAGATCATGTCTTAGTGGGAACTTTGTGTCATAAACCCTCAACTAGAGAGAAACATCCAGGAGTGAAGTTGTTCCAATCAGACCAGAGCCAGATTACAGTGCAGATGTGAGAAATCAGGTGTCTCAGTGTGTGTAAAATACGGTGGTAATAGCCGTCACTTTCATTGATTTATTTTATCCATATTTATTTTATCCATTGATTTATTTTATAAAACCTTATGGGATTAAGTTCTGCAAACAGGAGTGAAAGTTAAAAATAAACAAAATCTTGGCCCGTGGAGCATATGATGAGATAAGGGAAATGGATGTGGGTGATACGTTGATTTCAGTACTGTGAGAATACCAGGATGGAGTTGAGCACAGCAGCACAGGGGTTTGCTGAGAGCATTGGGTTAGGGGTCTGGCCTGAATTCTGTGGCTGTATCATGTGTGCGATATGGAAAAACCCTTTTAGACAAATTGGATGCTACAAGTAATAGACACAGAGCAAATATGTTATTGATAAATACTAGAAGCTCTGATGTTAATACCTTTGTCCTATGGTTACATCTACTATGAAAATTGTTCAATATGTATTTCATCTTTGCTCTTTTTAACGAGTAATCTCTGTTGAGAAAACTACAAATCCGGAATGACAAAAGGAAAACTTACCACTTCAGCTAGGAAAAAGCACTGTCATCTTTGCTGCCTCAGAGTGACCATGTATCTAAAAAATCAAGGCTTCCTTGAGTTTGTGCTGTCTCTGATGAAGGGGGCTGGAGGAGGGTGGGTCAGGTGGGAAGGTCAGATCAGACAGTTGCCATGGATTGGTTGAATTGAATGTTTTTGTGCCATAATTCCATGGATCCTTGTTCATAGTACTAGTCAGAGGTAGAATTTTGACTATATGTTTTTTAATTAATGATTAATTTTTAAATTAATTTAATAACTGATTACTCTTGAGTGCCCCCATAGACTTGAGCAACACACAGAGGTTTGAACATACAGTTCCTCAACTTGTTTTGAAAGCCCTGTCTAACGTTTTCAAAGAGTCAAAAGAATTATACCACCTAATAGGGTATTTGAGACTTTGTTTTCTCTTCTTTCCAGGTATATTTTCTGTGTGTCCGGAGATTTTATTAAGGTTTATAGTACAGCTACAGAAGAGTGTGTGCACGTACTGCAGGGCCACAGAGATCTCGTCACTGGAATACATCTCAACCCCCATAATCATCTACAGGTAGCAAACATAAATATTGAGAATTTGGGTATTGGCTTTCCTTACTCTTGCCAGATAATTTTGAGTTGGGTTTGGTTGGGAAGCTCCATGAGTTATCAGGGTAATAGCTCTGTGGATTTTCAAATTCAAGTTTCACCCATTGAATAAGGGCACAGCCCAGAACAGTAATAGCCATTAGTTCCATCAGATGTTATTGGGTATTTATTGGAATGAGAGGCTGTTGATTTTGAGAATGAGGAACAGTTAGGTGTGTGAAGTCTTAAGTTTCATTCTATGCATTATAAACGTCCAAACAGAATATAATGTATTTGGTGTTTTTTAGACTTCATCTGATTTTTTTTTAATGCCTATAGACATTTTTTAAAATGTTACATTTATTTTGTAGGTCTCTTCTCTGTTATCAGTGGTTGGTCTCTCAGGTTAATGCAGATATAATTGCTTTGTTTTTGTTTTCTTTAGGGCCCACATCCAGTAGCTCTAGTGCTTCTGGCTCTACACACTCAGGGAACTTGTCTGGGGAAAACCAGATGGAGTTACAGGTTAAATTCAGGTCATCTGTGGACACAGCAAGCACCTTTGTACTGTCTCACTAGTCTAATGCAGTTGTACTTAATCTTTTTTGGGGGGCTGGGGGGGAACAAACTGTTTACTGTAAGTATTTGGTTACTATCCATATCCTCCTAAAACATATTTTTGTCTTTTGTACAAAGCCATCTTTTTATAATATATGCAAAAATTAATTCACAGAGACTTGGGTATGAAACTTAAAATTAACATATGAAGTAAACATAAGCAGAAGTGCTCCTTGATACAATATTTTGGTTTATTTGGGGTGTTCAACCTCGAAAGCAGGGAAACTAAGGCAAAAAATAAGCAAATGGGATATCAAACTGAACCTTCTCTTTATGGTGGTCCCAAATCTTGCTGTGCTCAAGCCTTATTCCAGCCTTTGTGCTCAGAGATAAATTCTGCAAGTGATTTCTGGCAGTGCTCAGGGACCATCCAAGGTATTAGGTATCAAACCCTTGTTGGTCAAGTGCAAGGCAAACCTTACCTACACATTGAATTACTGATCCAACACCTTCAAATTGAAACATTTAAGAAATCAAAAGCATTTCTGAAAGAAAGTTAATGGAATAAACTAACTCATAAAATTCAGCATTACATATTATCCATTTGAAAAATGGGCAGATCTCTTCTATAGGTCTTTCTCCTAAGGAGACTTGGAGATGACCAGGAAGTGGCGCATCTTCTCATATTAGGGAGATGCAGTTCACAGTAGCCAGGAGCTTGCACTGCCATAACTATAAAGTATAGTTACTGTGATTTGTTTTCCTCTTAAATGTAATTTTATTTGGTTAGACTCTTCAGGTTGTTTTTTAATTCTTTGATTTTATGTCCCCATTGGAAGCAAAAGCTGACATTGTTCTTTTTTTTGGTTTTTGGTTTTTGGTTTTTGGTTTTTGGGTCACACCTGGCAGCGCTCAGGGGTTACTCCTGGCTCCATGCTCAGAAGTTGCTCCTGGCAGGCATGGGGGACCATATGGGGCACCAGGATTCGAACCAATGACCTTTTGCATGAAAGACTTACCTCCATGCTATCTCCCGGGCCCCACATTGTTCTTTTTTTCAAAATGCATTCTTGATGATAAGCAAAATATTTCCATAATAGAAGCAATAACAATTTGAAAAACAACCCGCATGTCTTCATAAGTAGGCTTATGACCCAAGCCTGAGTCATAAATCAAAAGAAATATTTTAATCCTACAGGATGCTGAGGATTATGTTCTGCAGTGTAATTTTGCAGACTTTTGAGGACCCCCCCCCCCCAATAAACTCAACCTTTCAATGGACTAGTGACCAGAAAATGTTTCCTGTAATCAACAACTAGTCACTTGCTATCTTTTAATGGACATGTAGAGACTGTGGGGAAAATGATTTTTTTAAAATATAAACTACTTTAATTGTATGGGAATTATGGTTTATTTTATAAATATAAAGAATAAAATATATGTATTTTAATATGTTAGTTTATATGACTGTTTGGTCTTGATATCCTCCATTTTAATCTCTAGGTGAAGATAGAAAACTGTGCTGTTGATAGAAAGGATTGGGTTCTTGGGCACTTTTATGATTCAATACTATTCCCCCTCTTGAAGATAGGTAGTTGGCCCTTTCTCCTCATTTTAATTAAAACTGGAAATTAATCTGCTTTCTCCAGAGAGTTGTGGTGAAATTGTCTATTTTTTAAAAAAATAAACTCAACCTTTTAATGGATTAGTGAGTAGAAAATGTTTCCTATAATCAACGACTAGTCACTGGCTTAATCAGTTTTGTGCTGTTTCTATCCTTTTAGTTGTATTCTTGTTCCTCCGATGGCACGATTAAACTGTGGGACTATGAAGACGGCATTTTGATAAAGGTAAGTGGAATGAATGGTGGCATCATGATGTTCTCTGTTGTGAAACCTAATTTCAAGTTGAGCTTCAGAAACCATTCATGAAAGTTAACAGCATTAAAGAAGGGCAAATCATCTACATGAAAATATTGAGCTTCCATCCAAAGATGTGCAATTAAACTGGAAAAAAAATTTTACATATGATTTTAACGTAAGATAAGTTTCCACAACCAGTCAGGGAAGCCCAGCCTTATCTGGAAAAGCTGTCATTGTAAGAATGTAGGATTCACAGCAGAAGACATGAAGCACCTATGCAAGTGGTGCAAAACAGTCAGTAGGAGACTGAAAGTAAATAGTTTTCTCTCCAGCAACCCGGTCTTATCAGTCTTCTGTCTTTATGACACTGTTCAGGGCAGAAAAAAAAATGAATATAGCTTTGATGTGAGTGAAAAATCGTTATAGTAATTCAAATCCCACAAACCATTAAGGATAGGCATATCTATGTATAATTTGGGAGCATGGGGTCTCCTTTCATTGTTGTTCTAATTACATACTAGTTTGAAGTATATGACACTCAGTAGTGTAGAATGATCTTCTACATGTCTAGTTGCTGTACATGGTAACATTCCTCTGGAAAAAAACCCTCAAAATCTGTTTCCAGCACCTTGCAGTCTTATCAACTGTAGTCACAATGCAACATAGTACATCACCAAGACTTAAGTTTGTTGGTTTGTTTTGGTCGGGGGTTTTATGGTTGTTTGTTTGTTTGTTTTTTGTAACTGGAGTTTTAACCTTTGACCCTTCACCACGTTGAAGTGTCTTCTATAGACCTGATGCTAGGAATAGAGTAGGGAAAAAACTTGAAAGAAATCCCTGCCTTCACTCTGGGTCCACTTGTGGAGGGAGGTTGATACTGGTGGTGGGAAGGGCCCTGACTCATTGTATATCTGAAATTTAACTATAGAGGACTCTAGATTCACAATTGCTTCAATAAAATAAAATTAAAAAACAAAAAATCCCTGCCATTAATGAAGCTAATGTTTCATTCTTTTGTGAGGGGATTGGAGGCAGAGACAGACAAGAAGTAAGATACTGCTTTTTGTCTTTTAGACTTTCATAGTTGGACAGAACCTTCACACTCTCTTTGTTCTTGCCCAAGTGGAAGATTCTGTTTTTGTTACAGTGAGTAATGAAAACCCAGGTATGTATATAATGTGATGTTATAGTGCATTGAGTGGCTTTTCATATTGTACAGTTGGTTTCTCGAAATTTTTAGTGTTAGACTGGAATATCATCGTGCTTTGGAGCTGGCACCTAAATTGCGTTAAACTTATTAATTGCCTTCGTATTGGATAAGTTTCTTATCAGTTCTAAAATAAGCAGTAAAGCATCTATGATTCTTATAAGTGGCTATAAAAAAGATTGCAGAACTCAAATTTACAGCTGTTTTTGCAGAAGTGGAGTCTCCTATTCCTTCCTGCTGATCTTAGATTTTAAAAAGCAATACCACTGCCTTATTTGTCGTTATTAATTATCCATTTTTACATCTTCAGTCTGAGAAGAATACAAAAAAAATAGGTTATGTTCAGAATACACTTTGTTAATATTTCCTTGTTGGACCATGATTCCACTAGAATTGTTCTGTTGCAGTGCATTTTTTGGAATTGTTGGAATATCTATACTGGTTGCAAATAACTCCTTAAGCAGAGATTCTCATACGTCAAAACATTAACATTAAGAATATGTACAAAAACTTCTAGATTTAAAAATGCCACTTTATTCTTTATTTTCCTTCGTGAGGTAAATTGTTCATATTCTGAATTCATAGTGCAAGGCCTCTTTAAGGTATTTTCTGGTGGGGCCAAAGAGATAGCACAGCGGTACGGCATTTGCCTTAGATGCAGAAGAACAGTGGTTCGAATCCCGGCATCCCATATGGTCCCCTGAGCCTTCCAGGAGTGATTTCTGAGCATAGAGCCAGGAGTACTGCTGGGTGTACCAAAAAAAAAAAAAAGGATATTTTCTGGCAACTAGTTTTAACCATTAGTTTAACTATAAATTTTAACCATTAGTGACTCCTTTGCACGGTGACTTATTTCTGAATATATCTGCAAATTGCTAGACACCATTAATTTTTAAACTAAATATAGTAGAGCTGTGAAAACAGTCTGTCAATCTTAATAAATGAGCTATTTTATCTATAAGACATCTGAACCAGAGAGATAGTACAGTGAGTAAAGTATTTGCCTTGCACATGGAAGACCCTGCCAGAAGTGATCCCATTACAGAGTGAGCACTAAACTGAGCACTAGAGTAAGTGGCCCAAAAGAAGTGCCCCCCACAGATATGAACTGAAAAAAAATTAAAAGTTTTTTATGTGGTTCGTAAACCATCTCTAAAATACCTTCTAAAAATGTTCTGGAAATGGTGATTTTTTAAAAAATATTTAAGTTGGGATTGGGCTGTGGCACTGGAGGTAAGGTGCCTGCCCTGCCTGCACTAGCCTAGGACGGACCGTGGTTCCATCCCCCAGTTTCCCATATGGTCCCCCAAGCCAGAAGCAACTTCTGAGCACATAGCCAGGAGTAACCCCTGAGCGTCACTGGGTGTGGCCCAAAAACCAAAAAATATATATAAGTTACAGGTAACTATTTAGAAGATGACACTTTGGGGGGGGGGGTGTTGGACCACACCTGGTAACAATCAGGGATTACTACTGCTTAGTAATTGCTTCTGGGGGCCTGGGAGATAGCATGGAGGTAAGGCGTTTGCCTTTCATGCAAAAGGTCATCGGTTCGAATCCCGGTGCCCCATATGGTCCCCCGTGCCTGCCAGGAGCAATTTCTGAGCACGGAGCCAGGAGTAACCCCTGAGCACTGCCGGGTGTGATCCAAAAAAACAAACAAAACAAAACAAAAAAAAAGAAATTGCTTCTGGCTCAGGGGACCATATGGGACACCGGGGAGGGGGGCGGGAGGGGAGGGATCGAAGCATGGTCGGTCCTAAGTCAGTCTCATGCAAGGCAAATGCCCTACTGCTGTGCTATCCAGCCCCATAAAGATGACACTTTTTAACATATTTAGATTCTCTGGTTGGGCTGGAGCAATAGCACAGCAGTTAGGGAGTTTGCCTTGCATGCTACCAACCCAGGTTCAAAACCCAGCATCCCATATGGTCCCCCAAGCCTGTCAGAAGTAGTATCTGAGCATTGAACCAGGAGTAACCCCTGAGCACTGCCAAATGTGTCCCTACCCTTAGCCCCAAAGAAAGGTTCTCTGTAATGTGTTAAAGGTTACTTAATGATTTTCCAATTGAAGGTCCTGAAAGAAAACAGGAGTTAAGGCATATGCATTGCATGCAGTACACCCTAATTAATCCCTTGCATCAGATGGCTCAGTCATCACTGAATGCATTCCTTCGCCTCCCTCACACTGCAGGGTTGACCCAGGTAATTCAGGGTAAATACCTGGTACTGAAGGACCTGACTAGCAGTTGATCCTCAGGCCCTTGTGTTGAAACACAAGGCTACTTCCCAAATATCACCGGGAGGAGTCCACCAGCCCACTGAGCACTGCTTGTGAAGCTCTGCTGCTACCCCAGTTTTCCCCATTTAAAGTCAAATGTATAAATTGTCAAAGAAAGCTATTGAAGTTTTGGCCGTTAGCTTTTTGGCGTTCACTGTACAAACTGCAGTTGCTGTGTAGTTTACTCTGAGTTCCTCTTTATGTTGGGATGGGTAATCCTCTCCAGTATTTGCCCTGTCCTTTCACTCAGCACATGTAAAGCTGTTTACCCAATACATAGAAATGTGAATTAGTGGCATGCTTTATATCCTTTATACCTTCTTTTGTCTTTGTCCAAAACAAAACCACATTGATCGTAAAACTTTTCAAGTCATATTGAAATAATATATGTATACTGTTATTTTTTATAAGGAAGATTAATATTAAGATAGCCTCTTTTGGCTAGATCTTTTTCAGCTGGTTTCAGTGAAATTGCCAAAATCAGCCAGTCAGGAAATTGAAGCTAAGGAGGTCTCTGTTGTTCTGGATTACATTAACCAGTCGCCGAAGTGCATTGCCTTTGGAAATGAGGTAAAATTAATTTTCTGTCCTATTTTTTTAAGCCCCTGAAACCTCTCTCCTGCTGTCTTTCCTCAACACTTTATATCACAGCAGTGATATATAAGTTTACTTTTGATGAAAGTGTTTTTCATACTTACCTGGCAGGGGTGATACCATGATCACGAAGGTGGTTTCCCTAGGGCGAGGCTCACTGTTGCATTCCGGGTGTGCTGACCCCTGTGATTTCCCCAAATGTGGGAAATTCGACTGCATAATTTGTGGTAGTGGGGGACTGTATTCGCGCTCTCCCTTGGAAAAAAAAAGTGTTTTTCATGCTTAATAATGTATTCATGGCTACGCATATTTTAGGGCTATCATTACTATATACATTTTACTTTATTGTTTCTATATTCTATCTTGTCAAAACAATAATTTTTTGGCATTTGTGCTATTTTTTTTTAATATGTACCTTGGGAAAGAAATGTCGTTCTTTATTTTAGATTTTTTTTTATAGAATGGGTCCTCTATTCAGAATTGCAAAGTATAGAGAATTATTCAGCATAGAAAATATAAAAATATAATGAAGAAGCCAAGTCCACCAGTGATAATTTAAGAATCATTGTTAGATTTCTTTTTCTGTACATATGTAAAATAACTTTTTCCAAACTGAATAAGTATCTATAACGACTCATTCTCTTTCCTTTTATGTTCCTTTTATGTTATGAGTATGTATCTAAATTTTCAACAGAAATAATAATTGTTGTCCATACCATCATTTAGTCATTTCTATTTGCTATTGGAGCCCAGGGCTCCCAAATGAGGATCTGGTGACAAAGTCTGTAAGCAAACATTGACACAGGATGATGTTGGATGATGTTGGGGGGGGGGGGGACTTCAGTCAGCAGTGTTAGTATTCAAGGGTTACTCTTGATTCTGTGCTTTGAAATCACTTTAGAGGCAGGATGGTATTGAACCCTCCTTGGCCACTTTTAAAACAAGAGCCCTATCTGCTGTACTATCCTCTAGTCCCAAAAACCTTTAGTTTTATAGCATTATTTTGACTTTGTCCTAAAATGAGTTCATTTCTTAGACCAGAGAAAACTATATATCTTAGCATCATAATTTTTTACTATAAAAATCTGGTAAGTACAAATTAAAAACACAACAAGAATAGTTTTATGCCCACTGTAACAGCTAAAAACAAGCTAACCAAGCATTGGCAAGACGTCGAACATAATTACGCATCTTTTATATGACCTAGCTGTTTAGTCCTGACTAGAAAAGTGAGTACATGCCACAGGACTTAATTAGATAATGAAACTAAACTAAACATTCATCAATACGAGAAGAAACAAATTGTGATAATTGATCCCTTTGAATGCTATGTTATAATAAAAATAATTAAAACAATACCTAGGAGCATTGATGAAATTTTAAAAGATGATTTTTGAGCTAGAGTCCAAACTTCAAAACTACATGTTGAATTATTTAGCTCTGTAATGTGTTAAGGCATGAAAAGTTGTCAGCTATGTTATACAAATCAGTGGTTACTAGTGAAGTAGGATTAATAGGGAATCAGTTCAAAATCATCATTGTAGGAGTGGCTCTATGCACATATACATGTGGAACATTGTAATTTATTGGGTATGAATTATGTCTTGATGAAAAAGTTTACTTATTCATTTTTTGTTTGTTTTTGTTTTTTGGGTCATACCCATTGATGCTCAGGGGTTACTCCTGGCTAAGCACTCAGAAATTGCCCCTGGCTTGGGGGGACCATATGGGACGATGGGGGATCGAATCGCGGTCCTTCCTTGGCTAGCACTTGCAAGGCAGACGCCTTACCTCTAGCACCACCTCACCTGCCCCAAAAGTTTACTTATTCAAAAAGTAGAGTTACAGTTTAGGATTTAAAATTTAAATTTATCTTTAAATTTTCCGGGCTTATTTTGTTTTTGTTTTTGAACCAAGGAATATTTTTTTATAGCTAAAATAGCATTTGCTATGAGTGCCCTTCTAACCTGCCTCCTCTGCATTATTATTATGTTAACTTTTTGTGCTACACCCCACAGTTCTTAGGAACTATTCCTAGCTGCCAAGTGACACTTGGCTAAACCCAGGAGACCATGTATGGTCAAATATACCATGTGTATTTGAATTGTGGATATTTGAATTTGAATTGTGGTTCAGCAGGATGCAAAGAAAGTATCTATTAGCCCCTGTTTTGTCTCAGGTCCATTATATTGACTTCATTTGTTTTTGTTTTGGGGCCACACCTGTCAATACTCAGAGGTTACTCTTGGTTCTGCACTCAGGAATTACTTCCTGGTGAGGCTCATGGGATTCATTTGGGATGCAGAGCATTGGACCTGGTTAAGTGCCAGACAAACTCCCTACCCTCTGTACTGTGCTTCAATTCCTTTTCGTTAATTTTTGTGGTTAAGAATTTTCTTAAAAGAGTATTGACTGGGGCCGGAGTGATATCACACTGGTAGAGTATTTGCCTTGCATGTGGCCAACCTAGGAGAAACCCGGGTTCAATTCCCAGCATTCCAGGTGGTCCTCCCAAGCCACCAGGAGCGATTTCTGAACACAGAGCCAGGAGTAACCCTGAGCACCATCAGGTGTGGCCCAAAAACCTAACTAAATGTTTTTTAAAAATGAGTATTGACTGTTCTTTTTTTCTTCTCTTTGGACTACCAGGGAGAATATGTTGCTGCAGTACGGGACTTCTACTTATCTGTTTATTTTTTCAAAAGGAAAAAAACAACAAGGTAAGGGCTTGTTTCTGTCAGCTTTATCTAATAGTCTCAGTCATTCGTTATGATTTAATTTTATTTTTGCACAAGTGATCCATAGATGTTTCTTGTTTCATATTACTAAGGATTGTGAAATTATTTTATTTGGGGGGGGGGGTTGGGCCACACCAAAAACTTCT